>PVIH01012843.1:0-61508 GCA_004025045.1 Sigmodon hispidus
AATCTTTTCCCATTCTGTAGGCTGGCGTTTTGTCCTATTGACAGTGTCCTTGGCTTTGCAGAAGCTTCCTAGCTTCAGGAGATCCCACTTATTGATTGTTGGTCTTAGTGCCTGTGCCACTGGTGTTATATTTAGGAAGTGGTGGCCTGTGCCAATTTGTAGAAGTGTATTTCCCACTTTCTCTTCTATCAAGTTCAAAATGGTTGGGGTTAAGTTGAGGTCTTTGATCCACTTGGATTTGAGTTTTGTGCAGGGTGACAGGCTCGGATCTAATGGGCAAGAAATTCTAATGTGAGTCAGTTCAGTCTGGCATATCTAGTTGAGATTGGTCTGAGTCCCTCATCTCAGTATTAAGGCTGAGTTAGATGTTCCTCTGTAGGGAATGAAGCCTCTATCTCTTATGCATATTAAAAAAACATGAAATTAATAAAAGTTTGATATCAAATATCTATATTTTATATTTATGGATAGATCTGCACTTTGTTTCCCTTACTTGTAAGTCTCAGGATGCTTTTCTGTAGCATGAAACAGAATGTCACATCAGCTGATCAAATGTATACATATTTTTTTCCACACACTACTAGAAAAACTAAAAAAGATTAAGTTTTTTTGGAAAAGGCAGAAGAGAAAGTTTCTATCAATGCATAGAAGCTTTTTATACATTTACTTTACATTTTTACATACTATGCATTTTTCTGTAGGTTGTGAGAAAAAATCTAGTAGGGAGGCATAAAACAGATGTAAATATAAAATATTTCTTCCAGTGAATTCATTTGAAAGAGGATATGGGGAAATGAACACTTGCAGAAGATAAGCAGAAGATGTTAGCTCAGGATAAAGATCTCTTTGTGGTGAGCCTACCCCACCTCTGTGTGCTGAGAGAGGAGATCTCAAATGCATATAACTCCTCATCATGTCAAAAACACAAACTATGATCTTTGTTTTAATAAACAGCATAAAACAGCACATCTTGCTGCTTTAGACAGGACACTCATGAGGGAGTTAGGGACCTGGACTGAGCAGAATAAAGACAGGAAACATGGCTTTGTTTTTTTTTGTTTTTATTTTTTTCTCATTCTTTTTTTTTCCATTAGAGATTGCCAATGTTTCCATTTAGCCTTTGTAAAGCACCGGCTGCGACAAGTAGTACTAAACTCAAAATAGAGAAAAACACAGCATCATTTCTAGTCCAAGATTTAGGTTAGAAGAGTTTTTATTTAATTTAATACACTTTTCTTAATATCTTACACTCTTGGAATATATTGTCCCTATTTACATTATATATGTAGTTTAATGGTGCACAGTAGTTTTATGTTTTGTTTTGTTTTAGTGTGGCCCTAGAGACACTTTTACATAGACAGGCCTCTTTAAAATATCCTTCTTGGCCTATAGATATGGAGGACAAGCAAGGAGGAGAAAAGAAAATAATGAGATGATAGTGCACTGGTTAAAGAATGATAGGGAAGATGGAGACTCAATACAGAGGGGAAGGCAGGATTTGCCTCAGAAGGTGAAAGGAAACCACAGGAAGCCATACCAAAATGTTCCTATGAACAGACAGCTTTAAAGACATATGTGGCTTTCTGGGAGGATAAAGGATTAACCTCATTCTATATACCATGGTATACCATGCTATAACTACTTCTCACAAATGGCAACTTGAAATTGTTCTATGAGCTTACAAATAACCACAATTTGAGATTTGAAATTACAGTATATACCCTATCTGGCAATGTGTATGTGTTCAGAAGTCTAAAAAGATAAATGTATCTGATAGCAAAATTATTCTTTTCTTTTTCTCTTTATTTATTTTGCATTTATCAAGAAAAACAGTAAATTGAATTTAAAATGCTGATAAGTTAACAATAACTATAAGGAAAATAAAAATCATAAGCATGACTTCTCAAGGGTGATTATGCAAATAATTTGCTACACATAAAATTACTTTGTGCTCAGCTTTCCCTCTGAATTTTTTTTTCTATCCCTGTATATCCTTATTCAATCCCTTCCCCCTCCTGCCACATCAGGTCATTTTTTCTTCTCCACAACTCCCCATCCACTCCCTAGGCACGCAGCAGACAGTTCCATGGTCCCCCTGATCCAATAATGCTTAGTTCAGTTTCAACGCCTGGCAAATCCAGTTTTGTCCCCCCTCCCTCATGAGTGAGTCAAGTATTCCTCTAGGTGGGGTGGGATCCGAAGGGTCAGTCCAGGGTGTTTCTGATCCCAAACTGTTCAGTGACTTTGGTTTGCAGCTTGGGCATGCTTTGCTTTTTTCTTGTTTGTTTAGAGACCACTAATGAGTGAGTACATCCCCTGCTTATCTTTCTGAGTTTGTGATACCTCGCTCAGGAGGATATTCTCCAAATCCATCCATTTGCCTGCAAATTTTAGGTTATCATTTTTTCTTACTGCTGAGTAGTATTCCATTGTGTAGATGTACCACAGTTTGTTAATCCATTCTTCAGTTGAGGGACATCTAGGTTGTTTCCAGGTTCTTGCTATTACAAATAATGCTGCTATGAACATAGTTGAGCTAATACCTTTGGCCTGTGAATGTGCATCTTTAGGGTATACACTCAGAAGTGGTATTGCTGGGTCCTTGGGGAGATTGATTCTGATTTTTCTAAAAAATCACCATATTGCATTCCAAAGTGGCTGAACAAGCTTACACTCCCACCAAAAATGGAGTAGTGTTCTCCTTGATCCGAATTCTCTCCAACATAGGCTGTCAACTGTGCCTTTTATCTTAGTCAGTCTAACAGGTGTTAGGTGGTATCTTAAAGTAGTTTTGATATGCGTTTCTCTGATGGCTAAAGATGATGAGCACTTTTTGAGGTGCCTTTCAGCCATTCGTAATTCCTCTGCTGAGAATTCCCTTTTTAGATCTGAACTCCATTTTTTGATTGGGTTATTCAAGGTTTTGGGCTCTAGATTCTTGAGCTCTTTATATATCTTAGAGATCAGTCCTCTATCACTTGTACGGTTGGTGAAAATCTTTCCCCATTCTGTAGGCTGTCGTTTTGTCCTATTGACAGTGTCCTTGGCTTTACAGAAGCTTCCTAGCTTCAGGAGATCCCACTTATTGATTGTTGGTCTTAGTGTCTGTGCCACTGGTGTTATATTTAGGAAGTGGTCACCTGTGCCTATTTGTAGAAGTGTATTTCCCACTTAATTTTCTATCAAGTTCAAAGTGGCTGGGTTTATGTTGAGATCTTTGATCCACTTGGATTTGAGTTTTGTGCAGGGTGACAGGCTCGGATCTATTTGCATTTTTCTTCACACTTCTATCCAGCTATGCCAACACCATTTGTTAAATATACTATCTTTTTTCCATTGAAGGCTTTGGACCTCTTTGTCAAAGATCAGGTGTTCATAGGTTTTAGGGTTAATGTCTGGATCCTCAATTCTATTCCATTGATCCACAAGTCTGTTTTTATGCCAGTACCAGGCTATTTTTATTACTGTAGCTCTATAGTATAACTTGAAGTCACGGATGGTGATACCTCCTGAGGTTCTTTTGTTGAGCAAAATTGTTTTGACAATCCTGGCTTTCCTGTTATTGCAAATGAAATTGAGTACTGTTCTTTCAAGGTCCAAAAAATATTGTGTTGGGATTTTGATGGGTAGTGCATTGAATCTGTAGATTGCCTTTGGTAAAATTGTCATTTTTACCATGTTTATCCTACCAATCCAGGAACATGGGAGAGCTATCCATTTTCTGATATTCTCTTCAATTTCTTTCTTCAGTGATTTAAAATTTTTGTCAAATAGGTCTGTTACTTCTTTGGTTATAGTTACTCCAAGGTATTTAATAAGCAAAATTATTCTAATCCCCTCCCTCTAAAGCCTTCCTCAAATCATGTTACAGGTGTTTCTTTTGTATGAATGCTTGGTCACTAATAAATGTACCACAATACAGGCCAATTCTCTTGTCTAACTGCAACACCCCAGGGTCTAGAGTTGAGCAAGATGGTTCTTCAGACTCTCTGCAGTTGACAGCATATACACTAGAAAAAGCAGTTGACTGGAACAGTTCTCAAATTTCTTAGATCTGGGAAAGTCTTCCTAAGATACATCGGTTTTCTTAGTTTGTTCTTTATGAAACCATTACTTACCTCCCAGTTCATAGCTATATACCAAATTTCAGGCTCTTTTTTCTCCACTCCTAAGATATTAAAATATGAATATTAGCTTCTCTAAACCAAAAAAAAATTATCTCCAATATATTCGCTGTCCCACACAAACAATATTATAGACAATCTGCAGAGAGGGCCATACATATCAAACTATACTATATGTGTTCTTGTACTTCAGATAAGAAAATACATTTGTTACTGTGAATGAATATATCTGCAGGAAGGTGGGAAAGTGAGGGGAACTCTCCCTTATTTCTTATTTAATCTCTACCCTGCCTGAACATACCTAACTACCACACAAGTAAACATAGAGATATATATTTCTCTGACATGAAAGACGCATGCACATATTCCATTTTCCACAAACCTGATGTCAAACACTTTGTTTATTGCCCATATAACCAAATTTCACTAAAAGAAGAGTTATCAAGTACCTTGATACCATGAATCCTATAAATTATATACTTAGTAAGGATTTGTTTTGGACAACATAGACATGAGATTTCAACCAGGGAATGTGGTGGGAATGACACACAGCATCTTGTTTGTTAGAGAATGGTGCTGGCAAAATCAAACATTACTCTACTTTCATGTGCTTTGTGACTCCTCCATTTCCAAACCTACCTCAATGTAGATGTTCATTCAAGACCCTTCACTTCTCATTTTGTGGTAATCAGGTTAAACATTAGATACTTAAACAGCAATCATCCTATTTATGATTAACAAGTTTTGTGGTAGTAGCAATCAAGCCCAGATCTTGCACCTGCTAAGCCAGTAGCCAACAGCTGAGATGAACCTCCAACTCCATGTCATTCTTACATTTACATGTTATAGACCAAGGTAAAGTAAGTTATGTTTCCATTGATTGAGACAATATAAGAGGAGACAATACTGTTGATTGATAAAACCATATATCTTTATTCCTATTTTAAATGTCATCTTTATGCTTATATTACATACAGTATAATTTATGCATTTTAAAAATCCATCCATGCAGAAGTTAATGATGCTCATGACAATTAGACTCTTCTTACCTTTCAATTTCATATGCACCAAGCTACAGCTATCACAGAATTCTATGTACTCTTTCTTTTTCCTAGAACTTTTGAGATATATTCACTTTTCTGTGACTCAGTAGTTTCTCCATTTTTATAGATGAACAGTATTCATACAAATATGACAGAATTTATTTAGTTACTCAATTGTTGAGGAAAATTTTGGGTATTTTCTTTTATAAGAAACCTGAACATAGCATTTTAACTAATTATGGAGACATAATTTTATCCCTTCTGTTTAAACAGATAGAGTTAAGTTTGGGTGGGATATGTGGTAAGCATAAGTTTACTTGTCTAAGAAAGCACCACCTTACATTCCAGAGTACCTGCATAGTTTTGTCCTCACAGAGCAATATATAAAAATTCCCTTTATTTCCTTGCTCTGAGCTTTGATCATTGTATAGTTATGCATCATCATTTTCTGGGATGGCAATTCTTATTTCTTAATGGCTGAGAAGGTTCTGTAGCAACTTGTATATCTTTAAGGATGTCTTTTAGTTTTCCAGGTTTTACTTAGTTGTTTGCATTATTTCTGAATCATGAAATTGTTCATTTTACATAATCTAGATCTAAATTGCTTTATAGGAATATACATTGCTTATAATTTCTCATGATTTATGAATTTACTTTCCTTTGGAGTATAAGTATTCTTGGTGAAATTCAAATGATTTTTTTAATGTGATTTATATTTTAAATCATTAAATTTAGCGCAACTTGAAGTAATAAGCATTTCTGCCACTTTTTTGTAGAGGCTTTGCCATATTGACTTTTTGTTTACTTCTGAAATTCCTCTCCACTTAAATGTTTGCATTCTGTGAAATTAAAGGAAACAGTTTATTTCTTCCATTTTGGTAACAAGCTGTTTCAGAACTCAACAAAATTGCTAATGTTACTGATTGAATGATCTTCTACTCTAATTTAGATTTTAGATTCACTGTGCCATTATTTGCAAAAAGTCTCCCATGTGCTCCATGGTTTGGTGGTCAAGTTTTAACTTATCTGTGTAACTACTGAAGGTAAACTCAATGCCTCAATTATTGATTCTTTTGTCCATGACCATTGTTTTAATTTATTATATATCTTTGAAAAAATATATCATAATTGCAATTTTTAGTGCTGTGGTATTGCACGTATTTTATGAAATACATGTTTCTAATTTCATGTTTATTTTGATAATCTAAGTACAAGTTTTTCTTTTATTTCAAGAAACTTGTTAACTGTAAACAGAACTACAATCAATTCAGATTCTGACATTGTGTCTTGTAGTCATGTTAAATACACTATCCAGTTCTCTGTGGATTTTTCAGACCTACATAGTACTCACTTAAGATTTTAGTTTGCTTAAATCCAGCCATTGTCACTGATATGTTTATTTGGGGCTGTGCATGTGTATTCATATGTTCATGTATGTGCTGAAGAAAAAGGAACTCTTTAGAAAACAAATGTTTTAAGGCACAGGATATGCTTATAGTTGAAAAGAGTGCATGGAAGCTGAAGGGGATGAGAAGCTTAGTTAAGATAATAATAATAAAGACAAATCTCTCACCTTTCATCTCAGAAATCTCCAAGGGTAAAGCTTGAACAGAGACTCTGCCAAGCACCATGATGACATCAACTGGAGGAAAAGCCTCTTTGCTGTGTTTGACCGTGAGCTGTCCTTTACTAAGTTCGATGTAAACTGTTACATAAGACTGAAAACTTCCCAGACATATGTTCTTAGCTCTATGACTTCCTTGATGAGATAAAACTGCAGATTGAGTTTGCTTCCCATAATCTATTAAAAATAAAATTATGTGAAAGGAAACCTTTATTTTTATCTTTCTCCCAACTGAATGTTTTGATATTTATGTATACTGCATCATCTGTGTATAAGTAGCCCTTTTGCATTGGATTGTAGCACTTCAATGTATAAACATGCTAAGTGTGTATTCATTGCTTTTTTGATGCCATTTGAGTGGACTACTGTATCAGGGCTAGTAGAAATAAATTTGAGTGTTAGAATTTGAGCAGCTTTTTTTCGGATTTACAACTTTAATTTTATGAGTAAATAACTAGGGTGAGGTTATTGGCCTGATATATTGTGGTGCAGTACTATTGATCCAGGTGGCTCTTTAATTCTTCAGGTAACTGTTTTTAAATCTCTTAAACACACAGAAGTCTGGTAATATTTGTGATTCTACCAAGCACACTGAAGCTGTAGCTCCGTTCAATCTGCTTTGAGAGCTGGTCAGTTACCCATTTTTTTTTATTGTGACCCTCACTTTCTATTCAGCACTAAGGTTGAGAAAAGCAGAACTTTCAATCCTCCTGGAAGAGAATATAGGAATGTTCCAACCATGTAATATTTTAATGAATGTTAACAAATTTAGCATTCTTGGAATATTTTTAAGTTTACATAAAGATTTATTACTGCTTGAGTTCTTTTTCTGTTATTCAGATAAAAATCTTTATTTCAGACCTTTGGTAAAAAATGGATTTCCAAACTTTACACTTGCTTGTGATTAAAAAAGGATAAGCTTTACATTTTGGCATGTAGATATTTTCCTAGTAACAAAGAAAAATCTATAGATAAAACAAAGCCATTTACCCAGCACTCCCTCATCATATCCTAGTATGTTCCCCAGAGATAAAAAGCAGCTTATCTATCTGGACCCTGTATTTGCTTTCTTATCTTTAAAATATATGTTCTTTTCACCACTTTTTTTTCTGATTGTGCACTTCTCTGGTCTATTCTGAGCTGATTTCTTTCTTGTGGTATTTTACTATTTGAAGATAATGTAAGCCACTGGGAACAGATACTTTTAATACTGTAAGCTCTGAATGCAGGTAGAATACCTAACAGCCTGCAACTAGTGTAATTTTGTGACTTGTCATCACAAAAGATAAGCAACATCTCCCCAGGTCTTCTTTTCAGTTTCCCTGCAGCAGCTGCTGCTCAGTATTGTTCTTGCTCTGGTGCTGGCTGCATTGTGTTAAGCTATTTTATGTTGTGGTGATATAGGTATTTTTAAATGCCTTCTCTTTTAACTACTATAGATTATGTTATCTTTTGTTCATGCTGCAACTGTACAAGTACTGATGGAGCCCTTCTGCCACATTTTCTCAAAGGTGCAGATAGCTCTGACATTCATGTACCCTGCTTAATGCTTTTATTTATGGGTTTAAATTCACAGAATGAAAACCTGCAGATTCATATGGAAGATTTTAATCCCCACCCTAACTTTATTCTCATTAAAGCTCTAATAACCAAATAAGCTATGTTTTTTTTTTTTAATGAAAGTCACTCTAGCATTTATTCCAAATTGTGGGAACAAGAATGCAGGGAATTGGAGTGATCATGTTGTTAGAGCTGTAATTTGTAGTTATTAAAAATTACTTGAAAAATGAGGTCAGTACACTCATTCCTTCTGGCTTCAATAAAAATATAAGATTTCATGTCATGGACTAGAAAACGGCTAGCTCTAACCCTAACTCTAACCCTAACCCAATGTCTATTCATAGGGCCATATGCCAGTAACACTAATGTTTTCTAAAGAGGAAGAAGAGCATAAATTTGTGAATAACCTGAGCTACAAAGTAAGTTGCAAATCCAGACTCAGATAGCTGTTTTCATAAGAGAGAAAGAGTGAGCTGCAGAGGGAGAGAGAGAGAGTAAAAGATGAAGTTCACAATTGTATCTATCCAGATTCTGGAGATTAGATTAAATGAGCTGAGAGAGACATGGAGGAAAAAAAGAGGGAGGTAAAGAAAAAGTAAAGCAGGGAGGGATAGAATTACCAGGTGTTTAAGGGGTCTGTAGTCACTTAGGGCAGCAAACTCCATCTACATGCTTCATAGCAGGAACAATCTATTTTACTCTGTACTCAGAAAGGTTGGCCATATTCACCATGCTCTCAAACAAATAAATAAAAATACCAAATATCATTACATAAAATAGATATTTGCTCTGTAAAATGATTTGGCTTTGAGCTGCATTGGAAAGATCTATGGGGACCGAATTATCAGACTGGGAAGGGCAGACTAGTCTCTATCACCAGAATAGGGGCAATAAGTCAGACCAATGGATAGGTCTATCAGATGTAAGGAATCTAACAGATGTTATGACCCAAATGGGATTAATAGATATATACAGAACCTTCCACCCAAACAAAAAAGAATATATCTTTTTGTCAACACCTCATGGAACTTTCTCTAAAATTGACCATATACTTCAGTTATAAGGCAAATATTAATAGATAGCAAAAAATGGGAATAGCTCCTTGTATCCTATCAGACCATCATGGTCTAAATTTAGAGTTCAACAACAATAAAAATCAATGAAAATTTACAAAGTCATGGAAACTGAACATGAACCACCTCTAAGCCAAGGAAAAAGTAAAGAAAGAAATTAAAGACTTTCTAGAATTCAGTGAAAATGAATCCACCACATACCCAAACTTATGGGTCACAATGTAAGCAATACTAAGAGAAAATGTATAGCACTAGATTCCTACATAAAAAAATCCAAGGGAAATCTCACAAGATAATTTATAGCACAGCTGAAAGTTCAAGAACAATTAGAAAAAACTCGCTAACAGCATCCAGCCTCCCGCAAGTGTGTTTGTGAGACCATCGGCTCCTTCTCAACATATCGAGCTCACTGAAGAGTCACCCATGAGCAAGTCCCACCCAGCCAAACTGAAGAAATTCATGGACAAGATTTATCATTGAAGTTAAATGGTGGCAGACATGTGCAAGAAATGTTATGGGGCTTTGATGCCTTTATGAATCTTGTGATTGATGAGTGTGTGGAGATGGCAACAAGTGGGCAACAAAATAACATCAGCATGGTGGTCATAAGGAGAAACAGCATCATCATGTTAGAAGCCTTGGAAAGAGTCTAAACAATGACTGTTCAGCAGAAGAGTTTACACCCTTCCCCAAAGGTTTGTTTGATTGGGGTGTAGAATTGGGTCATGTACATTTCCATATGAAAACTTTTTGCTAAATAAACTTTTGTGATACTCAAAACAGAAAAAAGAAAGAAACTCACCAAGAAGGAGTTTAAGGCAGAAAATAAATACACTCAGGGCTGAAATCAATAAAAATTGAAACAAAGAGAATAACAAAGAATCAGTAAACAAAAGACTTGAAAGTTTACAAGATAAACAAACCCTTATCCAAACTAACCAAAAAGCAGAGAAAGGATATCCAAATTGACAGAATCAGAAATAAAAAGGGGGACATTAAACAGATATCCAGGAAATCAAGAGAATCATTAGTTCATACTTTGAAAACCTATATTCCACTAAAATGGAAAACCTAAATGAAATGGACAGCTTTCTAGACAGGTACCATTTACCAAAATCAAATCAAGACCAGATAAATGACGTAAATAGACTTATAACTCCCAAGAAATTTGAAGTTGCTTTTAAAATCTTCCAGTCCAATAATAATAATAATAATAATAATAATCCCAGGACCAGATGGTTTCAGTGCAGAATTCTACCTAACATTCAATGAAGAACTAATACCAATATTTCTCAAACTGTTCCATAAAATAGAAAGTGAAGGAACATTGCCAAACTCTTTTCATGAGTCTGCATTCACCCTGATATCCAAGCCAGTCAAAGATTCAACAAAGAAAGAGAATTACAGACCAATCTCCCACATGAACATTGATGTAAAAATACTCAGTACTGGAAAAGTGAATGGAAAAAACATCAAAAAAATGTCTACTATGATCAAGTAGGCTTCAATCCAGAGATGCAGGGATGGTGCAACATACAAAAAAACTATCAATATCATTCATTATATAAACAACCTGTAAGAAAAAACACATGATTATCTCCTTAGATGCTGAAAAAGCCCTAGAAAAAAATCCAACATTCGTTCATAATAAATTTCTGGAGAGATTAGGAATAGAGGTAAAATAACTAAATACAATAAGGCAATATACAGCAAGGCAACAGCCAACATCAAACTAAATGGAGAGAAACTCAAAGCAATCTCACTAAAATCAGAAACAAGACAAGGCTGTTCTCCTCTTATTTATTCAATATAGTTCTCAAAGTTTTAGCTAAAGCAATAAGAGGACAAAAGGAGATTAAGGGGATATAAATTGGAAAGAAAGAAGTAAAATTATCTCTATTTGCAGATAATATAATAGTGTGTATAAGTGACCCCTAAAATTTTACCAGAGAACTCTTACGGCTGATAAACACTTTCAGCAATGTAGCAAAGTACAAGATAAACTCAAAAAAATCCATAGCCTTCTTATACACAAACAATAAAAAAGCTAAAAAAGAAATCAGGGAAACATCATCCTTTATATTAGCATTAGATATCTTGGGATAACTCTAACCAAAGAATTGGCAAACCTATTTGACAAGGACTTGAAGTCATTGAAGAAAGAAAATAAAGAAAATATCAGAAATGTAAATATTTCCCATGATTCTGTATAGGTATGATCAACATAGTAAAAATGTCAATCTTACAAAAGCAATCTAAAGATTCAATGCAATCCCCATCAAAATCGCAACACAGTTTTTTACAGACCTTGAAAAAATAATACTCAACTTCATATGGAATAACAAGAAACCCAGGATTGCCAAAAAAAATTCTGTTCAATAACAGAACTTCAGGAGTCATCACCATTCTTAATTTCAAGCTATACTAAAGAGCTACATAATGAAAACAGGTTGATACTGGCATTAAAAAAAGACTTGTTGATCAATGGAATTCAACTGAAGACCCAGACCTTAATCCACACACAAATGAACACCTGATTTTTGACAAAAGGCCAAAATATACAATGGAAAAAAGATTGTATCTTCAACCAATGATGCTGGCATAATGAGACTAAGAGATGATAATAAAATGTATAGAGTTTCAGTTTATTATTGATGTATAAGTTTATTTAGCACTTTTCTAATTTTCTTTCTCATACATATACACATACTTTTTCTTTCATATATATGTGCATCTATGTAGGTACATTTACATATGGAAGCTGCATGGCACCTTTTTTTTCTGAGACTGCATCTCTTATTGAACCTGGAGTTCAAGGAATGTCTGTAGTAGCTGCCCACCAATCCTCAGGAATCCTGTTTCTACCTTCCTCCACTGGAGTCACAAGCACATGCAAGATTTCTTCTTTTTTTTATGTTTCAACTCAGGCCTTTATGCATGCCAAGCGAGTATTTTAAACACTGAGTAATCTCTGTAGCCCCTAAGTTTACTCATCATTATCATAAATCTGTAACTATGTTAAAATTCAATTATTTAAATGAGTGATTGCACAGTATATGAATTATGCATCAATAAAAATGTCATAAACAAAATAAAAAGAGTCTTGGAATAACAGATGAACAAGGAGGTAGAAGTAAAGACCATCACATCATAAACTTTGTCACTACTTTTCTTATTTAGATTGAGCAAGGATATACATGAAAAAATATGACGTTATTCATAATAAAAATGAAATATGTAGTTCAATGTAACTTTTGATTTTGTATCTATAAACAGCTGATCAAGAAGATGTTTTCCACTGTTTTCTCCAACAATTTAGTATCCACTGCAATGACTAGATGCTGGAAAAACTGCAAGATAAATTGAGGACAAATTTAAATCAGTCTGTGAATAAGTAACAAAAAATGATGAAAGCTTAACTTTAGAAAAGTTTTGTCAACACACCAAAAAATGTTAACCACATCAAAGGTGACAGTAATGGTACAGTGTGAACTGAATTGTTTGGACCATAATAAATATGCTTGCTTTAATATTTCCCTATATGTGCATAGTTTTAATGCAAAACAGCTATAGAAATAATTTTCCTATATATGTGAGTGGTTTCACAGTGATATTTCAATGCCAATATGCATACCTAATGCTAAAATGTCATTCTGAAGTTATATAAAAGTCTAACAGAGCTCCATTGAGAAATACTAAGAAAAAAAAAATAACAAGAAAAGTAGTCAACATCTAGCAGTCAGAATGGGAGTTCTGAAAATGAGTCCAAACAAATGTAGATGAACAAGTGAATAAATGAATAAACAAAAAAGACATAATTTACTCTAAATAAATTCATTTGATACAGTCATCTAATCTCTAGGAGGAGTATTGGTGTAAAGAATATTGGTGTAAAGAAGAATTAAATTCTTCAACGATATTGTTGATAAATCTAGATTTGTACCTGCACAAAGTTGGGATTGGGCTCTTTATCCAAACCATACACAAGAACTTTACTTATCTTCCCTCAGTTACTGAAGTACAAGTTGCTAAACTATAAAACTGCTACAAAAAAAGCAAAGGAGAAACAAAAGTTTTATGGCTGTGACATTAGACAAACAGAGACAATGAAAACAAAAATAGAGAAGTTAAAGTATATCAATGGTTTGAAAACTCCAGAACTTACAATCAAAACATACATATGGTATGTTGAAATGGTAGAAAATAAGTGTAAGCCCTGCATTAGATAAATATTATTCAATTGTATAAGTAAGTTCAACATCCTAATAAAAGAAATGACTAAACATATGTATGATAGATGATAGATAGATAGATAGCTAGATGGATAGATACATAGCTTAATAGATACATGGATACATAAGTAGTCACGACAGAAAAAAGTTTTGTAAGGTTTACTTATATGAGCTATTAAAATAACTCAACATGTAGAACATAATAAGCAACATCAGTTGAGAGTATAATAGGGTAAGCTGATTACATGCAAGATGAATGTTGTAGATATGTTTCACAACTGATGCCTACAATATATCATTCTATTATACATTAAAAGAATGTTGATCAAGGGGACTATATGTTATTGTCTATAGGAAATACATAAGTAAATGGAGGCAAACATTTTAAACGGAAAAAGATAGAAAACTTAAGGGAAGTATAAAATCACTGTAACAATATAATAACTGCTGAAGACAAATCCTTTGATGGGTACAAAAATTGCCTGAGGAAATTTAAGAAACGGCATGTGGCTTGCAAGTTTTCAAACCATTCCCCCATCCCTCAAACTACTAATTATTTTATTGTCCTTACTAAATACCTTCTGAGTTACTCAGGCTTTCTTTGCATGGGAGATGAAGCTCAATCCATATCTTCTCTTGGTTATACACTAAAAATAGTGTATTTGCTTCAAAAAATAATAAAGATGAAAAAAAACAGTAACTCCCTGAGAACCAATAATTTAGGCACTATTTAATTTAAATGAACTGTTTTATTCGTAGTAAAAGTCACAGAGACATGGTATATACTTAATATAGCGACAAGGTTATAATAATTCAAGTTATTCTTTTAAAACATTCAAATAACACACTTGTTTTACCTCTAATCTATGAATACCACAAAACTATCACTTGTAATAAGAAGAACAAGAACAAACTGAAAATAATTACCTTATTTTGAGGGTTTCACAGACTTTAGGTGCCAATGCAAATTTTTACTCAAATTATACAAAGAATAGTACACTGATAATGATACACCAAATGCAGTCACTGGCAGTGATCTATAAAAATTCAAGGTCACAGATCACACATCCTAGATCTTCGGGTCATGCAGACATCATATGAAATGCAGAGTAAGAGGTGAGCAAATTCTAACTCCTAGGCTACCCAGAGACCTCCTCTCCGAAGCCAGGGACACAGCCTTAGCTCTGCAATCCTGCCCTAAACCAAACAAAAATAAGAGAACTGCCCCCCCCCCCCCGCAAGCAATCCCCAGAAACACACAGCAGAAGGGACATCCAACGACCAAACTCTGCCTTCAAAGCAAGCTGGCTCATAACATACAAACATCTTCAGACTGTGCAGACCACATGTCAAGAGCAAAGAAAGAGACCATGCAGACCCTATGTCCAGAGTAGAATTGTGCAGACCCCATGTCCAGAGCAGAGCAAGAGCTTATGTGGACCCAGTGATAAGAGCAGAGTAAGAGATTGTGAAGACCCTATGTCCAAAGAAGACTGGAGACATACAACCCCTGGACCAACAACTAGCTAAAAAACAAATAAGAGATGATTAAGAATGAATCAAGGAAGCAATGGGGAGATGCCAGTGCAAGAATACATATAAGAATACAAAGAACAGCAAGGCACCAAGAGAAGAAGCTGGTGGTTCTATAACACCAAGACCTGAGCAGAGCAATGAAGAGAAAACAGAAAGAGACAACATTAAAACACCTTTATGAACATTATAGAAGACTTAAAAGAGAATTTAAAAAATTATTTTAAAGAAATAGAAGAACATATAAATAAAAAATTGGAAGAGATTAATAAATCCTTGAAAGAAAACAAAGAAAAACAAGAACAGGAAAACTAACAGATAACAGAACCATTCTAGAAACTAAAAATTGAAATAAAAAGCAATAAAGAAATCACAAAATGAGACAAAGGTAGAAATAGACAATCTGAAGAAACAAAATGGAATTACAGATACAAGCATAACCAACAGAAGCAAAAGTTGGAAGACAGAATTTCTGGAATGGAAGATCCAATAGTGGAAATAGATACATCAGTCAAAAAAAAAACAAAACACTAAAGCCAAAAAATCCATAACACAAAACATCCAGGAAATTTGGGACACCATGAAAAACCAAATATGAGAATAATAGAAATAGAAGGAAGAGAATAGCAGCTCAAAGGCACAGATAATATATTCAATAAAATCATAGAAGAAACTTTCCCAACCTAAAGAAGGAAATGCCTATAAAGATACAAGAAGCTTATAGAACACCATATAGATTAGATGCCTCAAAAAATTCTGTTCACCACATAAAAACCAAGCCATAAAACATTCAGAAGAAAGAATATTGAGAGCTGCAAAGGAAAAGGGTCAACTTACCTGTAAAGGCAGACCCATCTGAAAAGCACAAGACTATTCAGTGGAAACAATGAAAGCAATAAGGTGCTGTAGCAAATTTCCCTGCCTTTTTGGACCAGAAGTTCAGATCTTGTCCATGGCAGCTTTTGTCCCCCAAAGAAATGAATCAGAAGCTTATATTAATTTCATATTATTTGGCCCATGTCTGAAGCACATTACTAGCTAGCTTTTTCAACTTAATTCAACCCATTTCTAGTAATCTTCCTGCCACGTGTCCTGGCCCATGACTCACCTGTAGTCCTTACATGTTTCTTCCTAGGGTGTCAGAAGGAGACTGGGTAACTCCACCCTCCTTCTAACTGCCTGTCCTCTGATCCTCCATCCACTTCTCCGGTGCTCCACATAGACCAAAACAGCTCCTTTATTTACAGCATATAGAGAACATTCCACCACAATAAGGTCCTGGCTAGAAGTTATACAGACACTAAATGAGCATGGCTGTCAACCCTGACTACTATACTCAGCAAAAATATCAATCAATATAGTTGGAGTAAACAAAATATTTCACAACAAAATCAGATTTAAACAATATCTATCTATATATCTGGACCTTCAGAAAGCACTAGAGTGAAAACTTCAACCTAAGGGAACCAGATCCACACACGAAACAACAAACAATCAGTAATCTCACAGAAGAAAATTCCAAATAAAGGAAATACACAAAAGATTCCATCAAATATAATAGGAAATGACAATCAGTGGTCACTAATATCTCTTAATATCAATAGACTCAATTCAGCTATAAAAAGACATACCCTAACACAATGGATAAAAAATCAGAAGCCATCCTTCTGCAGCATACAGGAAACACACCTTAACTTCAAAGACAGACATATGTTCAGAGTAAAGTGTTGGAAAAAGATTTTCTAAATAAATGGCCCCAAGAAACAAACTGGTGTTGTCATCCTAACATCTAACCAAGTAGACTTCAAACTAAAATCAATCAAAAGAGACCAAAATGGACATTACTTATTCATAACAAGAAAAATTAGTGAAGTTAAAATCTCAATCCAGAATATTTATGTCTCAAATATAGGGCATCTACATATGTAAAAGAAACACTACTAAAGATTAAATCCCACATCAAACGTTACACTATAATTGTGAGAGATTTCAATACCCCACTTTCACCCTGGGATAGGTTAATCAGACAGAGACTCAACAGAGAAAAAAAAGGTCTAACAGATGTTATGATGCAAATGGGCTAAATAGATATTTACAGAAGCTTCCACCTGAACACAAAGAAATATACATATTTCTCACCACCCCATTGAACTTTCTCTAAATTGACCACTTACTTGGTCATAAAGCAAATATCAATAGGTAACAAAAAAATGGAAATAACCCCTTATATATTATCAGATCATCATGGTCTAAAGTTAGAATACAACAACAACAAAAATCACAGCCTATAAACATCTCTACATTGAACCATCTGCGGGTCAAAGAAGAAGTTAAGAAAGAAATGACTGTCTAGAATTTAATGAAAATGAATGCACAATATACACAAACATATAGGACACAAAAAAAGCAGTCTTAAGAGGAAAATTCATAACACCAGATGCCTATATAAAAAAACAAGAGAAATCTCACAGAAGAGATATAACAACTGAGCTGAAGGCTTTAGAACAAGTAGAAGCAAACTCACCTTGATGGAATAGATGACAGGAACTAATCAAACTTAGGGCTGAAATAAGCACAACAGAAACAAATAGAACAATACAAAAAATCAAAGCATTATTTCTTTGAGTCAAAGATAGACAAACCCTTATCCAAACTAACCAAAAAACAGAGAGAGACAGTATCCAATTAACAGATTCAGAAATGAAAAGGGAGACATAACAACAGATGCACAAGAAATCCAGAGAATTATCAGGTCATACTTTGAAAATCTGCACTCTACTAAAATGGAAAACTGAAAAGAAATAAACAGCTTTATGGACAGGTACAAATTTACAAAATTAAATCAAGACCAGATTAAAAACCTAAACATATCTGTAAACCCAAATAAAATTGAAGCTGTTATTAAAAGTCTCCCAAATAAAAAAAAGCCCAAGACTAGGTGGTTTCCCTGCAGAATTCTATCAGACATTCAAAGTCCTAATATCAATATCCTCAAACTGGTCTATACAGTAGAAACTGAAGGAACACTGTCAAACTCTTTCTTTGAGGCTACAATTACCCTCATACTCAAATCACCCAAAGATGTAACAAAGAAAGAAAATTGCAAACCAATCTCCCTTATGAACATCGATGCAAAAATATTCAACAAATTTCTCATAAACCAAATTGAACAACATGTACAAAAAGAGTCATCCAACACGATTAAGTAGGCCTCATGTGAGAGATGCAGCAATGGTTCAACATACAAAAAATTGTAAATGGAATCCATCATATAAACAATATGAAAGAAAAAGCCCCACATGATCATCTTCCTAGATGCTGAAAATGCCTTTGACATAATCCAACACTCCTTTATGGTAAAAGTCCTGGTGAGATCAGGAGCAAAGGGAAAACAACTAAATATAAAAAAGGCAATTTACAAGAAGATTACAGCCAACACCAAAATAAATGGTGATAAACTCAAAGCAATCCCAATAAAATCAGGAAAGACTGTACGCTCTTTCCTTATCTATTCAATATAGTTCTCAAAGTATTATCCAACGCAATAAAAGAACAAAAGGAGATTAAGTGCATACAATTTGGAAATGAAGAAGTAAAACTATCTCTATTTGCAGATGATATGATTGTATACATAAGCGACTCACAAAATTCTACCACAGATCTTCTACAGCTGATGACCACTTTCAGCAATGTAGCAGCATACAAGATTAACTAAAAAAAACTGTAGCCTTCCTACTCACTAAAGATAAAAGGGCTGAAAAAGAAATAAGGGAAACATCACCCTTTATAATAGGTGCAAATAGCATTAAATACCTCTGTGTAACTATAACCAAAGAAGTAAGAACTGTTTGAAAAATCTTTAAATCACTGAACCAAGAAATTGAAGAGGACATCAGAAAATGGAAAGATCACCCATGTTCCTCGATAGGTAGGATCAACATAATGAAAATGGGAATCTTGCCATAAACAATCTACATATTCAAGCAATCCCAATCAATATCCCAACACAATTTTTTACAGACCTTGAAAGAAAATACTCAATTGCATTTTTAATGACAGGAAAGCCAGGATTACCAAAACAATTTTGCTCAACAAAAAAATCAGGAGGCATCACCATTCCTGTCTTCAAGTTATACTATAGAGCTACAGTAATAAAAACAACCTGGTAGTGGCATAAAACCAGACTTAGGAAACAATTGAATTAAATCAAAGACCCCAACATTAACCTAAAGACCTATGAACACCTGATTTTTGACAAAGAGGCCAAAAATATTCAATTGAAACAAAGATATCATCTTCAACAAATGATGTTGGCATAACTGGATGGTAGTATGTAGAAAAATGCAAATAGATCCAAACCTTTCACCCTGCATAAAACTGAAATGGAAGTGGATCAAAGACTTCAACATAAACCCAGCTACACTGAACTTGATTTTAAAAAGTGGGAAATACCCTCCAAAGAATTGGTACAGGTGACTAATTCCTAAATATAACAGCAGTAGTACAGACACTAAAAACAACAATTAATAAATGAGACCTCCTAAAACTGAGAACTTCTGTAAGGCCAAGGACACAGTCAATAAGACAAAATGACTGCCTACAGAATGGGAAAAGATTTTCACTAACCCTACAAGTTACAGAGGATTGATCTTATATATAAAGAGAACTCAAGAAACAAGAGTGCAAAACCTTGAATAACCCAATCAAAAATTGGGGTTCAGAATTAAAAAGAAAATTCTCAGATGAAGAATTACAAATGGCTGAAAGGCACTTGAAAAAGTGCTCAACATCTGTAACCATCAGAGAAATTCAAATCTAAACAACTTCGAGATACCACCTTAAACCTTTCAGAATAGCTAACATTAAAAACACAGATGACAACCTATGCTGGAGAGGTTGCAGAGCAAGGAGAACACTCCTCCATTGGTGGTGGGAGTGTAAGATTGTTCAGCCACTCTCGAATGAAGTATGGTGGTTTCTCAGAAAACTGGGAATCCATCTCCCCAAGGATCCAGCAATACCACTATTGAGCATATACCCTAAAAATGCACATTCACACCCCAAAAGCATTAGCTCAACTATGTTCATAGCAGCATTATTTATAATAGCAATAACCTGGAAAAAGTATAGATGCATGTCAACTACAGAATAAATTAACAAACTATGATACATGTACACAATGGAGTACTACTCATCAATAAAAAACGAAAAACATATATTAAAATTTGCAAGCAAATGGATGGATTTGGAGAATATTCTACTGAGCTAAGTATCACAAACCCAGAAAGATAAACAGGGAATGTAGTCACTCATTAGTGTACTTTAAACAAAATGCAAAGAATATCCAAGCTTCAAATCACAACCACTTAACAGCTTGGGATCTGAAGGAATTTAAGAGAGACTTCTAAGGAGTACCCTAGGAAGAAAAAATAGAGAAGATCTCCTTAGCTAACAGGGAACATAATTTGTTGCAACCAAGAAGAGGTGGGAACAAATTACAAAAGAATGAGATGGTTGAGTGAAAGACACACAAGGAGGGAGAGAAAAAATAGGTAGAGTTCTTTTTTATTATGAATAAAGTCATATTTCTTATTCATGTATATCTTTGTTCAAGCTCCCTTCCCCCTCCCACCTCTTCCAGTCACTCTCTCTACTCCACATCTCTTCATCTCCTCCCCAACAAGGGCAGGAAGTCCTGAGGTCCCAATATGGCTTAGTTCAGCATCCACTCCTGACAGATCCACTTTTCTCACCCCAACATCAAGACTGAGTCAGGTGTTCCTCTGGAGGTAGTGGTATCCAAGATGGCAGTCAAAGGTGCTTCAGATCCCAAGCTGTTCAGTGTTTGTGGTTTGCAGCTTGGACATGCTTCGCTTTTTGCTTTTTTGTTTAGAGTACACTAATGAGTGAATACATCTCCTTCTCATCTTTGGTTTGGGATACCTCACTCAGGTATCTCCAAATCTATCCATTTGCCTGCAAATTTTAGGATAACATTTTTTCTTACTGCTGAGTAGTACTCCATTGTGTAGATGTACCACAGTTTGTTAATCCATTCTTCAGCTGAGGGGCATCTAGGTTGTTTTCAGGTTTTTGCTATCATGTAATGCTGCTATGAACATAGCTGAGATAATGTATTTGGAGTGTGGATGTATATCTTTAGGGTATATGTCCAGTAGGGGTATTGCTGGATCCTTGAGGAGATTGATTACCAGTTATCTCAGAAACCACCATATGCATTCCAGAGTGGCTGAACAAGCTTACACACCCACCAACAATGGAGGAGTATTCCCCTTACCCCACAACCTCTCCAGCATAGGCTGTCATCTATGTCTTTTATCTTATCCAATCTGACATGTTTAAGGTGGCAGCTCAAAATTATTTTGATTTGCATTTGTCTTATGGCTAAAGATGTTGAATAATTTTTCAAGTGCCTTTCAGTCATTTGTAATTCTTCTTCTGAGAACTCCCTTTTTAATTCTGAACCCCAATTTTTGATTGGGTCATTCAAGGTTTTGGGTTCTAGTTCCTTGAGTTCTCTATATATTTTAGATTTCAGTCCTCTATCACTTATAGGGTTGGTGAAAATCTTTGTCCATTCCATTGCCTGTCATTTTGTCTTATTGATTGTGTCCTTTACTTTACAGAAGCTTCTCAGTTTCATGAGGTCCCCACTTATTGATTGTTGTTTTTAGTGTCTGTTCCACTGGTGTTATATTTAGGAAGTGGTCACCTATGCCAATTCATTGGAGGGTATTTCCCATTTTCCTTTCTGTCAAGTTGAAGAAGCCAATGTGGGGTTGGGAAAAGATCGGGTGCTGGAAACCTCAAAGAATTCACAGGATTTCCCTGGCTACATCTCCAACCAATAGTGAAGGTGTTGCTTAAGCAAGACCTCCCCTATAATCAAATGAATAGCCACCTCAAGTGCCCTCACAGAACTTACATCCATCACTAATTAGAGGTATGGGCGGGGATACATTGCTGAGCACTGGACTGAGTCCTTGGTTCAGCTAATAGTGGGGAATGAGCCTCTGTATCAGTAAGTGGATAAGGATTATGAGGAAAATTCTCACAGTGATGGCTGTCTGGAGCTCTGGGGAGCTTGCTGAATCAAGAACAGCCACCTGTGAACCATCAGGAAAAGGAACTAAGCCCTCCAAGGATAGGTAACTATCCATTGATATGGGCAATATGTGGAACCTCAGTGGGAGGGTTCAGACTGTGTTTCTGTTCATGGACTGGCACCTTGGAGCCCGTTCCCTCCAGAGGAACGACTAACCCAGTCTTGATATTAGGTTGAGGAAATTGGACTTGCCTGGAGTGGATGCTGAGTTAATCCACCTTGGGAACTCTTGCCCTTTCTGGGGAGGAAATAAGGGGATGGGGAGTTGGAGAGAGGAGCCTGAAGCCTGACCAGGAGGGATCGGGAGGGGGAAGGAAGTTGAAACAAGGGGATACATAGATAAAAAAAAAAAAAAAAAACCTTTATCTTCTGACCAAGCCCTTCTAGCTTTCATTGTTTCCATTGAATAGTCAGGTGTTATTCTGATGGGTCTGCCTTTATAAGTAAGTTGTCTATTTTCTTTCTTTTTTTTACAGCACTTAAAATTTTTCTTTGTTCTGTATGTTTTGTGACTTGATTATATGTGGCGCACTGACTTTTTAGGGGGGTCATATCTATTTGGTGTTCTGTAAGCTTCTTGTATCTTTATAGGCATTTCCACCTTCAGGTTAGGAAAGTTTTCTTCTATAATTTTATTGAATACATTATCTGTGCCTTTGAGCTGGCATTCTTCTCCTTCTTCTATTCCTATTATTCTCAAGTTAGGTCTTTTCATGGTGTCCCAGATTTCCTAAACATTTTGTGCTATGGCTTTTTTGGTTTTAGTATTTTCTTTGACTAATGTATCTATTTCTGCTACTGAGGCTTCCAGCTGAAGAATTACAAATGGCTGAAAGGCACATGAAAGATTGCTCAACATCTTTAGCCATCCAAGCAATGCAAAGCAAAACAACTTTGAGGTAACACCTTATACCTGTCAGAATGACTAAGATCAAAAACAGATGACATTCTATTCTGGAGTGGATGCGGAGTGAGGGAAACACTCCTCCATTGTTGGTGGGAGTATAAACTTATTCAGCTTTTCTGGAATACAGCATTTCATTATCTCAGAAAACTGGGAGAAAATCTCCTCAAGGATCCAGAAATACCACTTTCAAGCATATACACTAAAGGTGCACATTGCACCCCAAAATTATTAGCTCAGTTATGTTCATAGCAACATTATTCTTAATAGCAAGAACCTGAAACAACCTAAATGCCCCTCAACTGAAGAATGGATTGACAAACTGTGGTACATCTACACAATGGAGTACTACTCAGCAGTAAGAAAAAAAATGATATCCTAAAATTAGCAGGCAAATGGATGGATATGGAGAATATCATCCTGAGTGAGGTATCCCAAACCTAAAATGGAAGCAGAGGATGTACTCACTCATTAGTGGACTTTAAACAAAAAGATGTCATTGTATATACGAGTTCAAGGCTAGACCATAGCTAAATGACACAGTGCCTATCTTCTGCATTGATGGCCCCTGGAAGGGGTGTGAGAGAAGAAAAACTTTTTGTCTTTAAAGGTCTGGCCACAGGGAGTTTAATTATGCTCCAGTAAGAAAATGAGCAGCATGAATGGACGCTTTTATAAATGGGGAGATCATAAGTGTGAGTATGAGTCTGAGAGGACTGATAACTGAGTTTGATGAGGTGCATGATGTAAAGTCACCAAATAATATATATAATTAGTATGACAAAATGTTGTATGGGCAAGGTCAGGTAGAATAAATTGGACAAGAGTTGAGAGATGATCATGATCATAATATATTTTTTAAAACTCTGAAACAATGAATTTAAAAAAAAAAGTAAAATTGAATTTAACAGCTAACTATGCCAAACTTTTTTAGTAAGAAACTTCTACATTAATTTGGAAAACAATTTCTAGATAGTCTAAATACACAATGTGATTTTAATCAAATTCCTACTACCTTATTTGTTCACAGATATTGAAAAATTAATTCAAAAATTCATGACAAAATACAGTAATATTATAATAAACAAAATACCTTGAAAAATAATAACAAAGTTGGAATACTCAGTTGGGAGTTTCTGAGTTAAAAACACAACACAATTCAAAGTTCTAATAACAATTTGGATAGTCACCAATCTTATCACAGGACATAGTTCATGATATATATCTACTATTGTAAGGAGTCTTAGTTCACATTATCCTTGTAGATTTTGAGAGTTTCCCTTGCATCACATTTCTACCTGACCCCACAATATGCCCCATTCTAGTCATCTCTTCAGTATTCTCCCTTTTCCCCCACTTCAACCTGAGCTCTCAAGTTCCCGTCACCACCTGACCCAATAGATTTCTTCTATTTGCCCTTCCTAGGGAGATTTATGCACTCCTCTTGGGCTCTTCTTTTAACTAGCTGTTGGATCTGTGGATTGTGTCATGGTTGTTCTTTATCCAATATCCTTTAACCAATTATATCTGAGTATATACCATGTTTGTCTTTCTGTGTCTTCGTTACCTCACTCAGGATGACTTTTTTTCATCAGAAGACTGAGTTTCATCTATTTGTCTTCAAATTTTATGATGTCATGATTTTTTTATTTTATTTTTTTGATTTTTTTCTTTATTTATTTTGTATTTATCAAGAAAAACAGTAAAATGAATTTAAAATGCTGAAAAGTTAACAATAACTATAAAGAAGATAAAAATCATAAGCATGACTTATCAAGGGTGATAATGCAAATAAGATTGCTACACATATATTTACTTTGTGTTCGGCTTTCCCTCTGAATTTTTTTCCCATCCCTGTATATCCTTATTCAAGATCCCTTCCCGCTCCTACCACATCAGGTCATTTTTTCTTTTCCGCATGATTTTTAATAATTAAATGATATTCTATTGTGTAAATGTACCTCATTTTTTTATATTCTTTGGTTGAGGGGTACATAAGTTGTTTCCAGGTTCTATTATAAATAAGCTGCTATGAATAGAGTTGTGAAAGTGTCCGTGTGGTATTATTGCGAATTCTTTGGATATAATCTAATTGTGATGTAGACTCGGGTTGAAGTAGATTGATTTTTGATTTTCTGGGAAATTGTTATACAAACTTTCTAAGTGGCTGAACAAGTTTGTAGTCACACCAGCAATGGACAAGTATTCCCCTTGCTTCACATCATCTCCTTCATAAGCTGCCATTTGTGTTTTTGATCTTAGCCATTCTGAAAAGTATAAGATGAAATATGAAAGTCAGGGACCATCTTATCAAAGCAATCTGTAGATTCATTTAAATCCCCATCAAAATTTTGACACACACTTTACAAACATTGAAAGAATAATACTTATTTTTTTTAGAAAAATCCCAGGATAACTAAAACAGTTCTGTAAAATAAAGTATTTCCACAGGTATCACCATCCCTGACTTCAATGTCTATTACAGTGTCTAGTAATAAAAACAGCATAGTATTGACCTAAAAACAGACAGTTGCAACCATTGAATCAGATTGAAGACCCAGATGTAAATCTACATACCTATGGGCACCTGGTTTTTGTTTGCTTGTTATTTGTTTTTTTCATATCCAAAATTATACAATGAAAAAAAGAAAGCATCTTCAACAAATGGTGCTTGAATAACTGGATGTAAAAGATAGATCCACATCTATCACCCTGCACAAAATTCAAGTCCAAGTGGATTGAAGACCTTAGCATAAATCCAGTTATACTGAACTTTATAGAAGAGAAAGTGGGAAGTAGTCTTGAGCCCATTGGCAAAAAAGACTACTTTCTGAGTCTAAAACCAGTAGCACAGACACTAAGATCAGCAATTAATATATGTGATCTTATAAAGCAAAAAAAAAAACCCTTTCATAAGGCAATAGTCTGAAGAATGGTAAAAGATCTTTACCAATTCCCATATCCAACAGATAAATGATCTCCAAGATATAAAAATAAATCAAGAAACTAAACATAAAATACTTAAAATAGGGTATAATTTAATTTTAATATGAGGAACAAAGATAAAGAGACTTCTCAACAGAAAAATCCCAAATGGCAGCAAAAACACTTAAAGAAGTTTCCATCATTCTTAGTCATCAGTAAAATGAAAATGATCTTGAGATTACAGGAAACAATCTTTAAATGTCTTATTTATATGGAAATTTCTAGTTTTTGGTTCTGCTACTCTAAGGCCATAGGCTTTCAAGGCTAAAGTCACCAGTGTTAAAACAGAGAACGCAAATCACAGTGAGAACTAAAGAATTAGGTTTGTCATCTTCTTCTTTTCTTTTTAATCTACATACAATGTCATGTCTCTAACTAAAGATACACGCCTATAACAGTGCTTTCAAGAATCATTTTGATTGCATAAAGAAGAGTTTTGTCAGGAACACATAAGTTTCTATTTTCATGTTTACTATTTAACAATTCTGTAACAAGGGTTTAGAGAGGCTTTAAGTAGTGTTGTAGGGATTGACATAACACTCTATTAACAATTTTTCATTTCACATTTGTTCTCTTTAGTAATAAGTAAGTTGTTAGGTGCCAAAATGAGCTATAGGAGGCCTCATGAACACCAGATAGAAAACATGGGGAACATACTCATTAGAAAGGTTTGATGACTGACAACCATGATCATTTTGTCTCCTACAATGTTTACAACTCCATTAAAAAATGTAAAAGGATTGTGGTTAATGAAAAATTCTCTTATCTGCTGCTAAGATATGGATATAAATTCTCATATGTTGATAAAAGGAGTAGTGTTTAAACTATTGATAGAGAGATTATGCTGGTTTAATAAATAAGTGGCTGTATGTTCTCTTCCAATAACAATTGTTTCACTAATACTGAGTACTTAGCTAGTTTTCCAATACCAGACATGGTTTCTCAATAATTGAGTGGATCTTAAGTACAATTATAGACCTATTTATTACCAGTAAGATACATGTGCCACTAATATAACCTTTGTGGTATTTTGCTGTGCTGTCATTGATATGATTCATAGTCATTATAGCTGCATGGAACTGTTATCTGATTCCCTAGTTTGGATGTTTGCATTGTACCTTTTGATAATACGAAATCTAGTCCTCAGGGAGAAGGCATTAAGATAAGTTTCAGCTCAGAGATAACAGGGACCTGTTTCTTAGGTATATGGTGTCTTGAGCTGTAAATGTAGTCTTCACTCCTCATCAAGAAAACTTCTCTTTGCAACTGAAAAATAAAGACCACTACAGACAACCACAACCAATCAAAATTCACAGTTGTGGAGCCCAACATCAATGTATATGTTTACAAAATACTCTAATATTGAAGGATCGAGAAACATTGTGGACAAGAAGGCAGAAAAACTCTAAGGTCAAGATCAGGAAATTGTCTGTGTGATTGTATCTCAAAGTAGTGTGTGCAATATGATTTTCCAACTGTGACCTCAACAAGAACAACATAAATGAACATGCCAAAGTGGACAAGGGAATTCTCATGAGATCTCAACCCTACAGAAAGATTTATGGGCAACTAAGTAATTTTCTTAAGATTAGAAGAAAGAGAAGGCTTCCCCAGGAAAGAACATACCAGATGATATCCAACAACAAATGCTCAGTCCTGTAAACACACATTCAAGTAACATTATAAAGACTGCATGTAATGACACCTGATAAAAATGAAGCCATGCATTTGAAAGAAAGGGTAGGCATAAGAGATAGTATAGAAGGGAAAAGGCAAAGAGAAATGTAAGTATATTATAACTTTAATTTTGTAAGAAAAAAATCAGTTCCCTGGCAGAGCACATTCCATAGATTGGCTACAACTCCAATATGAGGCAGCAGACACGGAGACCAAGACCCATCAGTAAGCTCTGCTGACTGGAAGAGGTATCAAATTTCATCAGATGCTCTCTCTTTGGCCTCTCTTCTGTTTTATCAGGCCTGAGCTGCATTGATGAGCTGCTGCATTTCATGTGCAAAGCTATAAATGCAGTATGCATTTATGCTTATCTGAGATTCCTCTAGAGGCATTCCCATGGAATCCCAAGTTATAATCAGAGGGAATTACAGATAAATGGGAAGAAGCTTCTAATGAGCATCATGAAAACTCTTTCCACAGAAAAGTAAAAGGATATATCCTGACAAACTATTATCTTAGACAACAGGAGAGGAAGAGAAACAGAGACAGTAAGGGAGATAGATACAGAGACAGATATTTGGACAAAGGAGCTAATATTCATGACCAATTTTGCTGTGATCTAAGATCAGCAAATTGTGGGCATAAATTTGTCATATATATACATATATATGTGTGTGTTTATATATTTATGTCTCAATGTGCTCTTATCTGCCTATGTGTATAAATCTATGTTTGCATATCTGCTGTGTATGTGTCTCTGTGTTCATATGTGTATGATTGTGCCTATGTATCTACATGTGAATCATATGTTGTATGTAAGTATGTATGTGCATATATGTGTATGTGTGTATATGTGCATGATTGTTGTGTATGTATGTATGAGAATGCATATGTGTACGTATGAGCATGTGTATGTGTGTCTGCATGTTTTATGTGTGCATACATATGGGTTTGCATGTTTGTATGTATCTATATTTACCTCTGTGTGCACGTATGGATATATGTATTTATTGGTTCATGTTCATATATATGTGTGAATTTATATTGATGTATGTCTTTTGTATATATATGTTCATATGACCACATCTGTGTATGTGTCTATACATGTATTTGTATGTCCCTATGTGTTTGTGTGTATGAGGGAGTTGAAGGAGGGAGTGTGTATGAACGTGTATGTGTGTGTGTGTGCATAAATTTGTGTGGTATGTATGTGAAGGAAATGTTGATCACTAGACATCACACTGCTTAGAGACAGCTCTCCTCATTGAAACAGATCCCTTCCCCTAGATTTGTTCTGATTTTACTACTTTCAGAGAAATGCTTCTCAGGAAACAGTGACTCCTTAGCCATTTGTGTTCACAGTAATACCTTCCCCTCCCTTGGCATCTTCTCCACCAGTGATTAAAGGGCTTCAGGAGATAGGACAGCATTATATTTTTAATTAGATCATAAATAAGTATTTAGAAATTGAAAGAAAAAAATGAATTTGTCTTGTTCTTTGATCCTGTTGTTTTCTATAAGAAAATTATTGGAGGCTAGAAACTTTTTTAAAGAGATTTTACTTACTTCACAATTTTGATAGTTGAAAGACTAATATTTGTTGTCATATATCCTTTGCCTCTGTGTAAGGTCCATATGCCCATATTACAGAATAGTATGGCTAACAAAAAGAGGTCAAGCCACAGACATAGTTTGACTTATCTGGACTTTGGAACACATCTTAGGAATGGGACAGTGAGATTCTCTTTAAACAACATTGAGGTGCTATGATAATGGTTCTCAGGAAGGACTATTTCAGATATATGTATAAATCATGGCTCTGTCTCAATGTTGTGGTAAGTTCAGAGTGCTCAAGTTCAAATTTATAGAATGATGAATATGAGTACACAGAAACACAGCTCAATTTCTGCAGCAAGATTGTTAGCTTGCCATACTGATAATTTATACACACTCCTTCCCTTGTATATGCAGTGTTAGATGAAGATCTTTATACAGTATTTAAATAGGAAGCCTCAATGCACTTCAAGTTTGTTTACTTACCATTTTTTATTTATTGTGAATAAAGTTATGTTTTTATTCATGTATATTCTTGTTCAAGCTCCCTTCCCCCTCCTACCTCTCCCAGTCACTCTCTCTTCTCCACATCACTTTATCTGAGTATTGCAGACCACTAAATACAAAATCTCTCCTTTGAGGATACAAATCAGGAAATGATCAAAGATAAACCATGCTCATTACTTTATAGTTTTAGATGAAGTTCCTAACTTGAATATTCTCTAATAAAATATTGAGAAATCAAGCAACAAATTAAAGCTGAATTCACTTCTACTTGTTTCATAGTGATACCAATTATTGTTTAAATTATATTTTATTTTAATTGATGCAGCAAATATGTATAATATGGACACAATGTGATGTTTACTTATATTTACATCACCAATTCAAGCTAATTACTATACACATAGACACAGTGATTTTTCAGGAAAACATTCCAAATTTAATTCTTAGATTTTTGAATATACATTGTAATTATAGGCACCATGCTTTTCAATAGATTTCAAAATTCTTGTTCATTTTGTCATGATGACATTTTAAAAATGTTTTGAATAATATTGGTCTGTTTGTCTTTCCCATTTGTCATTCTCTGGTTGTCATCATTCTTCATTTGTTTACATGAATTTCTGCTTTAGATGTTTAATGTGTCATTCAGTGCTGATCTTTCAGTACCTGCCTTACTTAAGCATAATGTCTTCCAGATACAAAAACACTGTTGCTATTTGAAGACTATTTTGTCACTGTGATTATAAAACCCATTAACTTTCTGTTCTCACAGGCAGGCACCTGGGTGGCATAAACATTCTTTCATTATGAGCAATGCTGCAATGAATATGGTTCTGGAATCTTTCTGAGATTCTGCTATTCCATTAGGATAAACCACCTACTGAGACTATTGAAATATATGATGGTTCTCGTTTCAGATTTTTGAGGGGATTTTGTATTATTATCTGTAATTTGCTGTATCATTTCAGAATCCTGTTGACAAAAGCATAAAAACTTTCTTTTCTGGACTAGAAAACTGAGTTCTATCCCCAGAATTTTATTAGGTAAAACACATGGACTGAGCCCACTAAGTTGCCACTTTGCCTTACATGAATGTAACCTACACATCATGTATGTACTTATAATAAAGAAAAATTTAAAACATAAAGATTTTGTTTCTTTGTATGTTGCCAATATTTATAATAATTTAACTATACTGTTTGTTGAAGAACATATTCCTTTCTTGTTGTGTTCAGAAAACCTGAGTTAAGAGCCAAGTAACCATTGAGTTTGTAGCTTCATTTGTAGTTCTTTATTCTATTCTATATGCTAAAATGTTTATTTTTATGATAGTGTCATCGTATTTTGTTTACTGATCTTTGTAATATTTGAAATCATGTAACATAATGCCCTGAGATTCAATCTTTTTCCTGAAGATTGACTTGGCTATTTGGAATATTTCCTAGTCTTACCAAAGTTTTTAAATTTTATTTCTGTGAAAGAAATATACTGTGAATTTGATTACCTTACAGATCTTCATCACTTTGGGTAGCATGTCATTTTAATTCTTGAATAGCACTCTTTCTTGGAAAATAGGAATACTTGTAATTGTTATAAATCGAATATTTGTACTTTGTAAATGCCACCAACTCATCATTTTCAGAGATAAAAAACCAGGGAGGAGCCAAAAACTGTTTCTGTTTATGAAAACATGAAGGAGGTGACAACACTTGAAAAGACTGCCCGACATTCTGTGTCATTTACATCAAATACCTGGAAGATAGCTCAATGTTAGCACTTAACAAAGCATGTTTGTTCCCTTAGGACCTCCTTAAGTTAAAAATTGGTGCCTTTGGTTACCAGTGCTTGTCTATCTGTCAAAGCCTTTCCATTTTGTCACCAGGCCATTGCCACCTGATTTACACTTGTGAACAGAATCTGGATATATGAAGAATCATTCCATGGGTAGTGGTCGTGTTTGGCACAAATTCTGAATGTCTTGCAGACACAGAACAGATTCCTCAAGCACACGCACACACATACAGAGAGAGAGAGAGAGAGAGAGAGAGGGAGGGAGGGAGGGAGAGGGAGAGGGAGAGGGAGAGGGAGAGGGAGAGGGAGAGAGAGAGAGAGAGAGAGAGAGAGAGAGAGAGAGAGAGAGAGAGAGAGAGAAAGAAAGAAAGAAAGATACCTCAGTGTCACAGAATGTGCTTTCATTCCACAGCCTTGAAGACAAGACTAAGATGTACTGACCAGGGAATGAGGGGACTCTGTTCTAGCAAACACCCTACCTAAAGAGGCACAGTACTCGTCATGGTTGCTACCCTTCTAATCACAGGGCTTCAGACCCACACATTCTGCAAGGGCCCTAGTCTACCACAGAGACCCAGCAGGCCCAGTGGAGTCAGGCATTCATCTAACAAAGTGCTCGAATCTGGGTAGAATCACGTTTTCACTTGTCTCCATGGTGACAAAAAGCAGAAAACAGGCAATCAAGGATAATAAGCCCCGTGGGCAGCCAGAATCTGTGAGAGCAAATTAAGCCCCCATCTTTCTTCCTCTTTTCCCCCACCCCCATCACCCGTCGGGATTATAAACACATGTCAAACCCAGGCAAGAGGGGCCCTTCACTGCTAGGTGCCATGGCAACCGACTCATTTACCTTCCTCCCTCTGTCCTGTTTTTCCCCATTAGCCTGGATACAGCACCTTTCTGAGAAAAGAAAGAAAGGAAGGAAGGAAGGAACAAAGAAAGAAAGAAAGAAAGAAAGAAAGAAAGAAAGAAAGAAAGAAAGAAAGAAAGAAAGAAAAACAATCTGGTGACAATATGGCCACTTCACAACCAGTCACTGAACCTGACCAGAAGAGGCTTTTAGGAGTAGGCAACCTAGAGAAGACAGAATGCTGCAGACATGGATCATTTGTCCAACCCAGAACAAAACAAAACTGCTTTTTTTTAAAAAAAATACAATTTTCCTCTTTCTTCCTTTACTTATTTATTTTGAAAATTTTCAAAAATACAGCAATGTTGAAAGGATAGTGAAGTAGTCTCCTATAATAGATTTACCTAAAATCACCAATTATTTACGGTTTGGCAGACTAGCATTCTTGCTGGCTATTAATTCATCCACCTCTACCTCTATTTATCCACAGACAATCCATCTTCACCTATTTGCTTTATTACTACCTAACTATAATGGCATATAGCTTCAAAGGTAATTCAACTGAAAAATGTTAATATATATTTTGTCTTCCAAATGCCTTATAGCTTTTAATATTCATTTCATTCAGAATCTTAATAAGGTCTATGCTGTTGGAAAATTTGTCTCTTTAGTCTGTTTAGATCCACTATAAATAGTATCAGCCTCTATGTGTGTGTGTGTGTGTGTGTGTGTGTGTTCATACATATATATTATTGTAAGTTTAGGCTGTGAAGATTTTGTGTCAATTATATCTCATTTGATGTATTGAATAACTTTTATAATACAGAGTTTGGGGTAATTTTAATTTATGTTTAGGATTATAGTCCAAAGTTATCCCAGGATAACCAAGGCTACAGAAGAACACTATCTCAAATAACATATATATTTTCTCCTCTCCCAAAGCCTCCCATCTCTGTGTTCACTGATACCTAGCAAATTTCATGTTGTCTCATTCTTACTCTTTCTCCAAACAAAAACAAAAAAAACACAAAAAATGAAAATCAAAAGAAAAAACCTATGCGATTTTAAATTTTTTATTGTATGTGTATTCAGTTTTTGCCCGTATGTGGGATGTTCAGAATCATCCTTAAGTCCTAGAAAAGGGAGATGTGTATCTATAAAATCAAGGTGGAGTAAACCAGATAAAGACAAGCCTACCAGAGTGAATACAAGTAAAAGGAAAACATCCCTTAGAAAAAATATATTTGGAGGGGGGCAGTGAAAATAGAAAAATAGCTTTATAATCCATCCTCATGCTATAACACTTGAGAAAGGCCCAAGTTCAGCTGAGAAACAAGGGAAGTCAAAGAAAAATATTTAATTGCTGATGATCAGGACTAGCAGAATTAGCTCTGGTTACCTACTTAGACCCAGCATGTCCCCTCACTTGGTTAGCTGTCACCACAATATTTGTCCCCAGAAGTCTCAATACAATTTGCTTTCCAATGGATACTGCTTCTACAGATACTTATTTCTTGACTATGGCTTGGGCTCAGTCATATATAGACCATGGTTTTCCCTTATTTCCTATTACGGTCTGAAGACTTTCTTACAGCCTCTGGTTAAAGAACAGCTGTTCAGGGCAAATCTCATGTTTCCTAGCTGACAAAAGTCATTCCTTGAGTGCCTTCCTACTGGCCATTTGGCCTACTGGCCTTCCTACTGACTCTCTGATCTTACTTCACCCTGGTTAACTTTCACAGGATTTTCTATTCCTTGTCTTAAATATATCATGGTAGTTGTTTCTGTCATTTCACTTTACATGATGCTTTGTCTGTTGCCAATCATTATTTCTGCACTTAATTTAGACACTTCAAAACACTGTAAAGGCTAAAAAAAAATCTGGAGATTTGTATACCTCATAATTGCTTCATTTCCTAACATGTTTCTGCTTCTCACAAGCTCCCTGGCTTTGTGTAAATCATTTAACTTCTTTATGCTATATATTCATTTTGCAAAGTGAGGAAAAATAAGCATACCTAACTAATGTCATAGCAATTGAATGTAATTTAAATGAGTTAACTGTACAAAATCCTTACAACAGAACTATACATCTCAGGACAGTTGTGGAATAATGCCTGGTACCAGTTGAGAGCTTTGGCAGTACATTGGTTTCCCAAAAATCACAGAATTTCTGGGATAGAGGATGGGGTTAGATATATAAATTTTTGGGCTCAGTTAGTGCTAAGTACAAAATACTGAAGATAAGAAAATTTCATGAAAAAAATTAATCAAGTTTCCAAATTTGTCAAATATGAGCAAGTGCATATTTTGGTGTATTTAAACTTCCTGTATCTTTAATAATCAAATAAAACCATAGATATCTTATATTGCTAATGTAGACTACTGATTTTTTTTATATGGCTGATAATTCCATTATTTAACAACCAAATTATTTTTACATCCTGGGTCTATTTTGTGTATTAAAACCTCATATCTGGTTGTGTAAGCTTCTGGTAGAGGTTCTCTGGACTCTTTCTATATAAGACATGTGACATGAATAAATGCTAATCCTTATCCGCCTACTTATTTTGGAGAAGACCTAATTTGAGAATAAGAGGAATAGAAGAAGGAGAAGAATACCATCTCAAAGGCACAGATAATCTTACAGTATTAGAGCTATAGCTTCAATATTTGGAAACTGACAAAGAAACAAACAACTCTTTCATTTTTTTCTGTCTCAAGCCTATTAGTTTAAATGTCCTCACATGAAAAATTCATTTATTTCATAAAGACATCCTCAAAACTTTCTTATGTGATGTTTGGAATCAAACTATAAGGTCATGTATAAGTAGCAGGCATTTTCCTACATGTACACACACCAAGACTTAGTTTTACTTTATAGCTCAGGATGGCCTTGAATTTACCATATGACTATTCCAGGCTCCTTAGTGCTTGCTCAGATTGTAGTGATGTGCCATGGTGCTTAGTCTCCTAAAAATCTTAAGGTCTTTCAGCATCACCCCTGAAACATATAGTTCAAATCATCATTGGAGGATCTGTTAAATCATATATAGTTGAGACTAAAATCACAATTACTCTGGAAGCAACATTCCTCTGTAAATGTGAGCATGAGATTTAAACAAGTACCATGTGTCCAAGATGCTATGGTTCTGTCATCATGTTTGATATGGGAGAAATAACAAATTGATGAAGGGCAATCATCCAAAGTAAGTCAGCTACGGACCTAACGAAGCTCTGAAACAATGTGGATAGTCTTTATCCTTTCCGTTAACAAATAAACATGTTAGTACTTGAATAGATCTATTATGGCTAATAAGTTAGATATTAAATATCAAATAGCCTTCAGCTCTATTTGACTTATTTCTGAAGTAAAGACCTCCTCTTTTTTCTATTTCCTTATGACAGTCATCTGTAAAATTCCCTTATAATTGAGCAAGAGGATACATGGATTAAAAAAATTGAGACTTTATTCATAACAAAAAGGAAAAAATCTCTTATAAACTTTGATTCTCCAAGCATGCAGCTCTAAAGTTTTACAACTTCAATTAATTGTCCAGTTCTAAAGATACCTCAGAATATTTAAGTATTCACTTCTTGGAACCAACTTCTTCTTCATAGGTATTTTAACAGTTCAGGTTGCTATATCATAATCCCACAATAAAATCTTACTTGTTTGAGCAATGTAAACCCATCATTCATAGTTCTGAGGTCTACATTCTGAGATCCGCTACATGCTAGGTGATCCTGGTTACAACCACTACAGTTGATAGAAAGATATTTTCTACATCACAGGATGAAAATGAACTAGCTGGCTATCTGATTTATTTTTATAATATCAATATTATCACATATGAGGTCACAATATTATGTTGTGATCAGCTTTTAGAGGCAACATTCACAAACTCTCACTAGGTGTTTAAGTACTAAAATACTAATTTGTAGAAAGTAAAGTAATATTCATTACATAAAATGTATTCTTGATTTTCTCTTTTATGGGGCTCTTATATATTGATAAAACATTTATTGTACTTTTATTTTTTAAGATTATTCACACTAAACACAAAAATCATAATAACTAAACTACTTTGCTGCTTACAAGAATAGATTGTGTTGCTATCTGGATTCAATTATTTCTGTTTAGAAATATGTCAGTCTTATTGTAGTTCATTTAAACAAATTGTGTCTTATTCTGCTGGATTCTTCAAGATTGTTCTCATTATCCATGGTTTCCAACATTTGCAGTAAGGTTTTGCATATATCCTGTTTGGATTCTACTGGATTTCTTTAGTGGGTTTAATTAGGACTGCATCAGTTTTAGAAAATTTGCACACAATATCTCATCAAAGTGTATAGTTTTATTCTCTCTTTATATATTTATATTTCAAGTGTTTGATATTTTCACTGTGTCCTAAAAATCTCAGATGTGCTATTATTTAGTTTTCTATAATTTTTATATATCTACTGTTGAAATGTCTCCCTATTTCTTACTCATTTACTTGAGCTACTGATTCTTAATTTAGCCATTGTACCTTTAATGCTATAATAAAAATTGGCCTTTTATATATTAACATTTAAAAACTTATTTAACCACTTCTGTGTATTTTTCTTGTATGTGATGAAACTATTAAGAAAAATTTGAAATGACAGTTCCGGGACCTGGTGCTGTCTGCAGAGTGAGTCCCAGTGCACTCTGAAGCAGGCAGAGATAAACTCTGCCTGTCACAGTCCCCCAGCAGCTGCTTAGGGAATTAGCATGGCTACCCACCTCCAACTGAGCGAACAGATAAGGACTGGGGACCCTGAAGGACAGACTCAGACCCTGCCCAGAGAGGTCACAGGAGACACACAAGCCCGAGTGCCACAACTGACCAGGACCCATCTAATCGTGAACCACTAAAGCCATGGGCAAATGCCAGTGCAAAAACTTACATAATATTATAAAGAACAACAAGGTAACTCCAGAAGAAAGTGGCGATCCTACAAATACAAGACCTGAACTGAGAAATGAAGAGGAAACATAAGGAAGCAACACCAAAAATTACTTTTTGATGATCATCAAAGCTCTCAAAGAAGATATGAAAAATAGACTTAAAGAAATAGAAGAAAATACAAACAAAAAATTGGAAGAGATGAACAAATCTATGAAAGAAACAGGCCAGGAACTAAAAGCTGAAATAGAAGCAATAAAAAGGCACAAAATGAGGCAAAGATGGAAATAAAAAATCTGAAGAAAAAAGCTGGAACCACAGATACAAGCATTACAAACAGAGTTCAAGAGATGGAAGATAGAATCTCTGAAGTGGATGACTCAGTAGCTCAAATAGATATACCAGTCAAAGAAAATGGTAAAACTAAAAAAGCCATAACTCAAAATGTTCAAGAAATCTGGGACACCATGAAGAGACCTAATTTGAGAATAATATAAATAGAAGAAGGAGAAGAATATCAGCTCAAAGACACAGATAATGTTTTCAATAAAATCATAGAAGAAAACTTCCCTAACCAGAAGAAGGAAATGCCTATAAAGATACAAGAAGCCTCCAGAAAAATTCAGCACACCACATTATAATCAAGCCACAAAACATACAGAATAAAGAAAAAATTTTAAGAGCTGCAAAAGAAAAGGGCCAACTTACATATAAAGGCAGACCCATCAGAATAACGCCTGACTATTCAATGGAAATGATGAAAGATAGAAGGACTTGGTCAGAAGTTATTCAGATGCTAAAAGAGCATGGCTGCCAAACTAGAATGCTATACCGTGCAAAATTATCAATCACCATAGATGGAGCAAACAAGATATATCATGATAAAGACAGACTGAAAGAATATCTATCTACCAATCCAGCACTACAGAGAGTATTAGAGGGAAAACTCCAAACTAAGGACCCCAGATACACCCACGAAATCACAAACAATCAATAATTCCACAGAAGAATACTCCAGAAAAAGGAAATACAAACAAGTTACCACCAAAAGTGGCAGGAAATATCAATCAATGGTCACTAATTTCCCTTAATATCAATGGACTCAACTCTCCTATAAAACGTCACACATTAACAAGATGGTTACAACAACGGAAGCCATCCTTCTGCTGCCTATAAGAAACACACCTCTGATCATTTTTCTTCTCTGCAACTCTCAGATGTGGTGGGAGGGGGAAGAGACCTTCAATAAGGATATACAGGGATGGAAAAAAAATTCAGAGGGAAAGCTGAACACAAAGAAAATATATATGTAGTAATCTTATTTGCATTTCCACCCTTGATAAGCCATGCTTATGATTATTATCCTATGTATAGTTATTGTTAACTCTTCGACATTTTTAAATTCTTTTTATTGTTTTTTGATAAATACAAAATAAAGAAGGGAAAAATAATAATGGGCAAAAAACAACCCCCCCCCAAAAAAAAGAAAGAAACACACTTCAACCGCAAGGACAGGCACAGGCTTAGGATAAAGGGTTCAGAAAAGATTTTCCAGTCAAATGGTCATAAGAAACAAGTGGGGGTTGCAATCCTAATATCTAACAAAGTAGACTTTAAGCTAAAAGTAAAAAAAGGGACCAAGATGGTCACTACTTATTCATTACAGGAAAAAATAATTGGTCAAAGGAGATTTCAATCTTGAATATTTATGCCCCTAATATAAGGGCACCTTCTTATGTAAAAGAAACACTGCTAAAGCTCGAATCCCACATCAGTTCTTACACCCAATAGTGGGAGACTTCAATACCCCACTTTCAACCCGGGATAGATCAACCAGACAGAGACTCAACAGAGAAATAAGGAGTCTAAAAGAGGTTATGATGCAAATGAATTTAATAGATATCTACAGAAGCTTCCACCCAAACGCAAGGAAATATACATATTTCTCAGCTCCTCATGGAACTTTCTCCAAAATTGACCACATAATTGGTCATAAAGCAAATATCAACAGATACAAAAAAATGGAAATAATCCCTTGTAACATATCGGAAGACCAGGGGATACAGTTAGAGTTCAACAACATCAAAACCCAAAGAAAGGCTACCAACTCATAGAAACTAAACCTTACTCAGCTGAACCATCTGTGGGTCAAGGAAGAAATTAAGAAAGAAATCAAAGACTTCCTCGAATTTAATGAAAATGATTCCAGAACATATCCAAACTTGTGGGACACAATGAAAGAAGTCTTAAGAGGAAAATCCATACCACTAGATACCACCTGAAAAACCTAGAGAAATTCCACAATAGAGACCTAAGAGCTCAGCTGAAAGCCTTAGAACAATTAGAAGCAAACTCACCTAGAAGGAGTAGACAGCAGGAAATAATCAAACTTAGAGCTGAAATCAATACAATTGAAACAAAAAGAACAATACAAAGAATCAATGATTCTAAGAGCTGGTTCTTTGATAAAGTTAACAAGATAGATAAGCCCTTAGCCAAACTAATCAAAAAACAGAGAGAGAGTGTTCAAATCAACAAAATCAGAAATGAAAAGGGGGACATAACAACAGATCCCCCGGAAATCCAGAGAATTATCAGATCATATTTTGAAAATCTGTACTCCACAAAAATGCAAAACCTAGAAGAAATGGACAGCTTCCTGGACAGGTACCATCTACCAAAATTAAATGAAGATCAGATTAATTTCCTAAACATGCCTATAACCCTTAAGGGAATTGAAGTTGTCATTAAAAACCTCCCCCAAAATAAAAGCCCTGGTCCAGATGGTTTCAGTGCCGAATTCTACTAGACATTCAAAGAAGAATTACTACTGTTACTCCTCTAACTATTTCACACAGTAGAAACTGAAGAAATAATGCAAAATTCCTTTTATGATGCCACAATTACACTAATACCCAAGCCACTCAAAGACACAACAAAGAAGGAGAATTACAGAACAATTCCCCCCATGAATATTGATGCGAAAATTATGAAAAAAAATTTTGGCAAACCATATACAACAATGTATAAAAGATATCATCCATCACAACCAAGTAGGCATCATCCCAGAAATGCAAGGCTAATTTAACATATGAAAAACTGTAAATGTTATCTATCATATAAACAAACTAAAGGAACAAAATCACATGATCATATCCTTAGACAAAATCCAACACTCCTTTGTGATTAAAGCCCTGGAGAGATCAGGAATACAGGGGGAATACCTAAATATAATAAAGGCGATTTACAGGAAGCCGATAGCTACTATCAAACTTAATTGCGAAAAACTCAAATCTATCCCAATAAAATCAGGTACTAGACAAGGATGTCTGCTCTCCTCTTATCTATTCAATATATTTCTCAAAGTTTTAGCTAAAGCAATAAGGGAAAGAAAAGAGATTAAGGGGATACAAATTAGAAAAGAAGTGAAGCTATCTCTATTTGCAGATGATATGATTGTGTACATAAGTGACCACCAAAATTAATACAAGGAACTGCTACAGCTGATAAACACCTTCAGCAATGTAGCAGCATACAAGATTAACTCAAAGAAATCAGTAGCCCTACAATGCAATAAAGATAGAAGAGCTGAAAAAGAAATAAGGGAAACATTACCCTTCATAATAGCTGCAAATAGTATTAAATACCTTGGAGTAACGATGACCAAAGAATTAAAAGACCTATTTGACAAAAAATTTAAATCACTGGAGAAAGAAATTGAAGAGGATATCAGAAAATAGAAAGCTCTCCCATGTTCCTGGATTGGTAGGGTCAACATAGTAAAAATGGCAATTCTACCAAAGGCAATCTACAGATTCAATGCACTGCCCATCAAAATCCCAACACAATATTTTTTGGACCTTGAAAGAACAATACTCTATTTTATTTGGAATAACAGGAAAGCCAGGATTTTCAAAACAATTTTACTCAACAAAAGAACTTCAGGAGGTATCACCATCCAGGACTTCAAGTTATACTATAGAGCTACAGTAATAAAAACAGCCTGGTACTGGCATAAAAACAGACTTGTGGATCAATAGAATAGAATTGAGGATCCAGACATTATCCGAAAAACCTATGAACAACTGATCTTTGAGAAAGAGTCTCAAAACCTTCAACGAGAAAAAAGATAGTATATTTAGCAAAGGTGTTGGGATAGCTGGATGGAAGTGTGTAGAAAAATGCAAATAGATCCGAGCTTGTTACCCTGCACAAAACTCAAATCCAAGTGGATCAAAGCCTTCAACATAAACCCAGCCACTTTGAACTTGATAGAAAAGTAAGTGGGAAATACACTTTTAGAAATAGGCACAGGTGACCACTTGCTAAATATAACACCAGTGGCACAGACACTAAGACTAACAATCAATAAGTGGGATCTCCTGAAACTAGGAAGCCTTTGTAAAGCCAAGGACAATGTCAATAGGACAAAATGGCAGCCTACAGAATGGGAATAGATTTTCACCAACCGTACAAGTGATAGAGGACTGATCTCTAAGATATATAAAGAGCTTAAGAATCTAGAGCCTAAAACCTTGAATAACCCAATCAAAAAATGGGGTTCAGATCTAAAAAGGGAATTATCAGGAGAGGAATTACGAACGGCTGAAAGGCACCTGAAAAAAGTGCTCATCATCTTTAGCCATCAGAGAAATGCAAATCAAAACAACTTTGAGATACCACCTAACACCTCTTAGATTGGTTAAGATAAAAGGCACAGATGACAGCCTATGTTGGAGAGGATGCGGAGCAAGGGGAACACTACTCCATTTTTGGTGGGAGTGTAAGCTTGTTCAGCCGCTTTGTAATGCAATATGGCGGTTCCTCAGAAAATTCAGAATCTGTCTCCCCAAGGACCCAGCAATACCACTTCTGGGTATATACCCTGAAGATGCACATTCACACGCCAAAGGTATTAGCTCAATTATGTTCATAGCAGCATTATTTGTAATAGCAAGAACCTGGAAACAACCTAGATGTCCCTCAGCTGAAGAATGGATTAACAAACTGTGGTACATCTACACAATGGAATACTACTCAGCAGTAAGAAAAAATGATAACCTAAAATTTGCAGGCAAATGGATGGATTTGGAGAATATCCTCCTGAGCGAGGTATCACAAACTCAGAAAGATAAGCAGGGGATGTACTCACTCATTAGTGGTCTCTAAACAAACAAACAAGAAAAAAGCAAAGCATGCCCAAGTTGCAGACCACAACCACTGAATAGCTTGGGATCAGAAACACCCTGGAATGAATCTTCAGATCCCACTCCACCTATAGGAACACCTGACTCACTCTTGAGGGAGGGGGGACAAAACTGGATTTGCCAGGAGTGGAGACAGAACTAAGCATTATTGGGTCAATGGGACCATGGGACTGTCTGCTGCCTGCCCAGGGAGGGGATGGGGAGTTGTGGTGAAGAGAAAATGACATGTTGTGACGGGATGGGGAAGGCACCTTGAACAAGGATATACAGGAATAGAAAAAAAAATTCAGAGGGAAAACTGAACACAAAGTAGTTTTATTTGTATGAAACTTATTTACATTATTACCCTTGATAAGTCATGCTTATGATTTTTATTTTCTTTATGGTTATTGTTAGCTTATCAGCATTTTAAATTAAAAAAATTATTCTTTTTATTTCAGTATGAACAAACAATCCTGCATGCCTTTTGTGCTAAAGAACTGCTGTAATATATTCTGCTCTAACTTTACATGTTCCTACATATAACAATATGATTCACATACCATGTCCTCAACAGTTGTGCTCATCTCAAAGCTAGAAAATTTTTCTAGAAATGACCCTGACACTGAGCAGAGAGACAAACAACACAGCTAACATAACTGCATGAGATATGCTTTGGGCTTAATTTGGAGAACTAAGCTTTGTCAATCACTTGCTTTTCTTGAAATTTTATGTTTTATGAATTACTTAAAATCACTGGTTATCAGTATATTTGTGCATACATTATAGAGACTATCATTAGCATCACCTAAATCCATTTCAAAGTCCAACGACTACAGTGCCTGTCAACAGAAAAACAGGTGGAGATCAGTGAGTAAATGTTGGACAGTATTTTGTTCTATCTCCATAGCAACAGGATAGGAGAAGTTCTATTAAGATATATTGCTTCCAGTAAGGAGGCAAAATGCCAGCAAGATGGTCTCACTCTTCCATGTCATCCCACATTAATTTCTCTAGTTTCTCTCCAGAAAATCAAATAGTTAAGAAGTGTGGAACTCACTATGTGAATACATTATAAAATTATATTACCTATACTATAAAAAGACATCTTGTGATGAGGAACATCTTCCTAATCTTTCTTTTATGTGAAAATAACTACATTTTTTGTATCAGTGGAACACTCTCATCTTATTGAATTTTATTTGCTCCATTCATTGCTTAGGCATGCACCAAGCTTTTGACAATGAAATATGAGGATATGAGGGATAGTGGCAAATGTCACACTTTCATATGCTTCTGGAGTTTCCTTTCTTTTTGCTGTCAGAATAATGGCACACCTTTCAACCTGCTTCATGGAGTGAAGAATATGTAAAGAACTGTAACTGACCTTTAACAGAGACATAGTAAACAATAAAGAAGTATTTATGTAGTATGTGATATTTTGATGCTACATCTAACCATGGCAGTAACCTAGTGAACTATTGAGTATGAAAGATAGCTGTACCTATTGTGAGAAACAACCAGATCAAAATACTAAAATATTCCATAGAAAATCAAACAGTTTCAAAGCTGTGATTGGATCCAGATAAATGCGGTGATCTAATTTTTATTGAAAAAATATTTTCTAATACAGCTAAGCATGGCAATTTTAACTGTAGTTGTGAATTTAGATAAAGATATTGGTAACTGGTAATAACTAGCATGCATTGGTTGCTGTTATTTACTGTATAAAATATCAAAAATTAAAAAGATAAAGCGACTATAGTCCCCAAATACACTCAATCAGTCACACAAACTTCCTTTCAGGACCAGCTTCTTATCTCAGCATCTTGTCCCAATACATCACAGGGTGAATATTAAGCCTATAACACAAGGACCTTTGAGTGTTGGTGTTCTACATACAAATTATATAGTGCATGAGCATCCAGTCAATACTTCTCATATAAAACAATAAGGTAACAAGAAAATAAATGCATGTCTCATTCTTTGAGTCCCAATCAACTAAATTTACCGAGTTTATAACATGGTTCATTAACCTACAAGTGTTGCATATGTTAAAAATAATTACACATTAGAATCACATTGGATAAAATCTAATTAGATTTTGAGTGAGTTACAGTGACAAACTTTCTTGTAAATATTTGAGACTTAATTATCTTTGAGCCAATATTTTTTCTTCAGTTTTCAAGGATATACTATTCTTTAATGCTCTGTTCTATTTGGCAAAGAAAGGCAATAAGAATGAGATATCTCCAAGAAGGTGAAGATGAAAAAAAATAGAGTCCTTCTGGAAAGATTACCCATAGGGACTGAAAAAGACAATGTGATGGTAGTGAATTTCTCACTATGTCAGTCTACGAGATTTCAGACATTCCACAAAGAAATAAAAGCTGAATTCTCCCAACAAAAATGTTTCCTCATTCTTATTTTTTTAAAAACAAAACAATTTGAGAAAATCCTGGCCCTGTGTCATATGTTTACAGATCAAGAACAGACAAGTTGTACTTACATCTATAAATAATGAAGGTACAACACATCCTACTATAAGCTGTAACATCCTGCAGCATGGTAATGGAATTAAATAATCAGATGATGCATTTATATTTTCACTTGAGGAGGTAGTATATGCCTTGTTCTTACAGGAAAAAGGATATGTACAAGGGGTTGTATTATAATAGATTTTGTTGCTTCCATTTGACCCACATATTCTATGTCCAACATACTTTGATCCTCACAAAACACTGCCATTCAAATACAAGTAGAAGCATACAGGCTAATGTTCAAGACTCATTGAAGGGTTTGTGGTTACATTAATTTATGCTATATGAATGCAATGTAATTTCTACCTAGATATCAGAAGTTACATCAAATGAAACTTTAATCAACAATTTTTTATATATTTGGGTAATAAACAAATGTTCATGATTACAGGTGATAATATTGGAGAGTGACTCGTAGAGGCACAATAACTTATTAAAAGCTGCCTAAAAATTTAACACACTTCTCATTTTTTGCAAGAAAAATCTGAGCACAAATTATTGTTTTACAAATTAAAATTTAATTTAAACAATAATAAAATTTAATTTTGCCATAAATATGAAGTTTCAAATGTTTTGATTTTTCTTTGTAAAAATCAGCAGAGGAACTACAATTGGCTGAAAAGCACCTGAAAAAGTGTTCATCATCTTTAGCCATCAGAGAAATGCAAATCAAAACAACTTTGAGATACCACCTAACACCTCTTAGATTGGTTAAGATTAAAGGCACAGATGACAGCCTATGTTGGAGAGGATGTGGATCAAGGGGAACACTCCTCCATTGTTGGTGGGAGTGTAAGCTTGTTCAGCCACTTTGGAAAGCAGTATGGCGGTTTCTCAGAAAATTGAGAATCAGTCTCCCCAAGGACCCAGCAATACCACTTCTGGGTGTATACCCTAAAGAGGCACATTCACACAGCAAAGGTATTAGCTCAACTATGTTCATAGCAGCATTATTTGTAATAGCAAGAACCCGGAAACAACCTAGATGTCCCTCAGCTGAAGAATGGATTAACAAATTGTGGTACATCTACACAATGGAATACTACTCAGCAGTAAGAAAAAATGATATCCTAAAATTTGCAGGTAAATGGATGGATTTGGAGAATATCCTCCTGAGCGAGTGAGGTGTCACAAACTCAGAAAGATAAGCAGGGGATGTACTCACTCATTAGTGGTCTCTAAACAAACAAACAAGAAAAAAAGCCAAGCATGCCCAAGCTGCAGACAACCACTGAACAGCTTGGGATCAGAAACACCCTGGACTGACTCTTCAGATCCCACTCCAACTATAGGAACACCTGACTCACTCTTGAGGGAGGGGGGACAAAACTGGATTTGACAGGAGTGGAGACAGAACTAAGCATTATTGGGTCAATGGGACCATGGGACTGTCTGCTGCCTGCCCAGGGAGGGGATGGGGAGTTGTGGAGAAGAAAAAATGACCTGATGTGGAGGGAGGGGGAAGGGACCTTGAATAAGAATATACAGGGATGGAAAAAAAAATTCAGAGGGAAAGCTGAACACAAAGTAAGTATATGTGTAGCAATCTTATTTGCATTATCAAAAAAAAAGAAAGAGGAAGAATGATGAACTCATATCAATAGTTTATTTTCAAAGCATCAGTGACTCAAGTTAAAGCAAGTGTGTATTGATAGTAATTATTTATAATTACGATCAGTGTCCCTATAGTGCAGCAAATGGAGAACTAAGACAATAAAAGAAAGGGCAAGGACTTGGGTGGGGGAGGGGTCGGAAGGATATGGTAAGATCTGGGGAGGGGGCATCATCACCAGAATATACAGTATAAAAAATCGATTTTCAGTAAAATAAATAAAAGGAAAAGAACCAACATTTTTTAAACTTCAAAAGAAAGTAAAAATCAAATACATGAGAAAGAAGTCTTACATGAATTTTCCATGAGAGGAGTGATCTTACATGGATATGAAAGCCAAAAATGGAGGAAGCAACACATATGTCAAGGACACAGAAAATGAGAAACAAAAAGAAGGGAGCATCAGTTAAGGGAAATTGTTTTTCTGTTATTCACATGATAGGACCATTATATATGTTAAATCAAGATTTCATATTGAAGGTCAAACTTCAGCAGAATCCTTCTCTATCATCCTACTTAATGTACAGGGCAACTGACCATCTTTGATCAGCACTCAAATTCCTTTCTGTGTACAATTTTAAAGAGATAGCTGAGTACTAAGCAAACAGAAACCCTGAGCTCATTTATTTCTTCCTATCATGAATAGAGTTGTATGAGCAGCTATCTCAAGATCCTGACTTTGTGCTTTTTACAGTAATATACAGTAACTTTGAATTGTGTGTCAAATAATTCTTTAGCCCATTACCTAGTTTTACAAATATTTGCCATGGTACCACAAAAGAAAGCTAAATTCTCTTATACTTCTTTCAATAGATCAACATTTACTTCTCTCCCATTTGAAATTATTTTTTTTGAAAAGATAATTCAGTATTATAGGAAATATGTCTGTGTCCGTAGTTAGTGACTGAACTTTGAAAAAGCTTGATTTCACTTCTATACTTCCAAATGCTTGAGCGACCACCACTCAGGTGGGAGGAAAAAAGAACAGTACTTTCAAACAAATATAAAAAGAGACAACAAAATTGTGTGAGGAACTTCCATTTAAATGTCTGGATCTGTATTTGTTTACTATTTCCCCACTTGAACACTCAGAATATTCTGGGTTTTCATGGATGTTCCATCACAAAGGAGGGAAAATATGATTCACACTCCACACAGTGTGGGCTACACACAATGATTTTTTTTTGACTAATCCTGGTGAACATAACGTCATTAAGGTCAGTAATGTATGGGTCTGTGAAACCTTCATGTCCTCTTTAAAGGATGGATAGAAATAACAAAAGATCCTTATGTTACTCCTGATCTAGCTCCAGTGTGATCGTGAAAAACAAAATAAAAGGAACAAAATCTCAGATCTATAAGATCTCTTATTAGAACTTCTAAAACTGGCTGAGTCTTCAGAGTCTAAATTATTCTCACAGTAGAGAGAAGCAAAGAATACATGATGATAAACCTAATTTTGCTTCCTGGGAAGAATTTTGGGGACAAATATCATATATCGTGTGTGTGTGTATGTGTGGTGTGTGCATGGTGTGTATGTGTGTGTTTTCATATGTGTGTGGTGTGTGTGTGTGTGTGTGTGTGTGGTGTGTGCATGGTGTGTATGTGTGTGTTTTCATATGTGTGTGGTGTGTGTGTGTGTGTGTGTGTGTGTGTGTGTGTGTGTGTGAAGGGACAACCAGTGCAGCACAACTTACTTAACACATTTCAACATCATCAACATTGCCTTTCAAATTTGACTGGTGGATGATATTCTTGCAAAATGTTACTGAATGGGAAAACTGATGCTGAGTATATGAGGGTTATATACTACCATTGCAATTTTACACCTAAAACCAACTATGTCTCACCTTCTCCTTCCATCCAAGAAGCCAACATTGGACTGCAAAGTCAAATGCCTTAAAAAAATCTTTTCAAGCTCTTGTTCATCACCCACCCACAAAAAGAGACTAATTCATGAGACTCTATAATGCATGCCCCAGAAAAGGAGAGAGAGGCAGAGAGAGAAAGGGGGGAGGCAGAGAGAGGGGGGAGGGAGGGAAAGAGAGAGAGAGAGAGAGAGAGAGAGAGAGAGAGAGAGAGAGAGAGAGAGAGAGATTGAGAGAAGAAACTAATAAGCAGATATGTTGGAAACTGCCAATAATGAATGCAAAATTTTCTTAATACATCATCCCCTTTAATAAAATTGTGAAGACTTTTTTAAAACAGTTTATCTGGAAATATTTTCATATTTAATGATACTAGTGACCCCAGTTCAAAGCCTCTGCTACTATACTGAGTTAGGCAGCCATATGCCAGAACTCCATCCCAACCATTTGCTGAGCAGTAATTCTGAGAATTTGTGGGATTAAATTGAAGCAAATCATGCTTAGATGCTTCATAGCTGAGCTTCCTTAGGTTTGGCTGGATGTCATGTCAGCAAACAGGTGTCCAAACTGCACTGCAATCTCTTGAGGCTGTGAAAATTATGTGATTACACAATCAGAGATGGCTGTGGAAACAGGTTCTTCCAAAGAGTGCCAATTTAGAACATTACATATCCAATTTCAAACACCCTGCTCTGATGACAAATAAGTCATACACACAATGTCAGTATCTCATCATCTCTGCTCAAACTTGGAAAAATATGTGGGCAGAGGCAGCAAGTGAGTAATGGGGTCTCTGGGAAGCAGAACACAGATTTATAGATGGGCTTTAGTTCATCAGAAGGGCTCTTTCTTCTCAATCCCTCTGAAGTGCCCATTTCTCACATAGAGCTGCCTATATAACACATTATTTTTCACAGTCTATCAACAGAAATTGCCTTGTCCTATATCTCAGTGCTACATGAACAATACCTGAAACTATTTTTTTCAGTTGTGGGCTAAAATACAAAGGCATATACAGGACTCTGGCATTTGGAAATATCCCAGAGATAGACATAAGTATAGAAAGAGGAAGGCTCAGACAAAGAGGGAACAGACAGGACACCACCCTAACATTTACATTCTCCTCACACTTAATAGTCTAGAAGAAGCATATATGTGGAGAAGCTGGCCTACACATGCATCTCCTTTTCTTAACTTATACAACAGATGCACAATTATCTCCAGCTTCTCTGTTTTATTATTATTACAGCTTGCTATTTGTTTGTTTGTGGTGGTGATTGTTTTTTTTTTTTTTTTTAGTAGAAACCACATATAACCCAGGGTGACTTTGAAATCCAAGTCTCTTGACACCACTTCCTTAATGCCATAATCATAAGAAAGAACCACAATGCCCAGTTCTTTTCCACATTTTATCTTAGAAATGCTGTTGGTACCCCATTAAGTCTGGTGTCAGATTTTATTTATTAGTTAGTTAATGAGAAAAGGCTAATATGCTAGAGAAATCTTGTTAATTATTTTCCTCTAAAATTCATTAAATTAATCTTGATTGTCATCTATATTGAATTTCAGTGCTCCTGAAATATTATCAAAGCACTTCTGTGGTTGTATGTGAGATATTTTTCAAAACCCAGAAGTCTACTTGTTATTCTCACATTGCCTTGTAATAAGGCAGACCTCTTATACCTAAGGCTTTAACAAAGAAAACATTTGGATGTTTACTGTCTGATCTTGAAACATGTTCAGAGTGCTCTATTCAAGGGGTAATTTGGGGATAAAAATGAGGGGTAGGACTGACAAGGAGAGGAGCTGAGATATGATTTTCCAACATATCCCCTCTATTCTCCCTATTTTCTATTCAGTCCCTCTTCTGTCGTCAATCCACAAGATTGAAAAGTATCATCTATTAAATTACACTAGCTTCCCAATCATTCTGAGTCATAAGCTCATGAAATATCAGATTTGTTCTAGTACAGAATTAAAGACTCAAATGTACCATCTTACAGTTAGACTTGTTTTACTGGCAGAAGGATGGCTGTTTTCAGGAAGTCATGTTTATGATAGATTTTGAACCTGCTCCATTAGTTCCTAGGAACTCAAAGAGAGAGATTGTTGCAAAAACAAACATGCAGTCGTGCATTGCTGCTCTCCATTAGTCTACAAGTTGTGGAGGAATAGAAAAAAGAGAAGATATGTGTTTGTTTGCATCACAAAGGTTACTCTCTACTAGTTCTTCTTTCACAAAGAGATAGAATAGAAAGAGACAGGAAGACAAAGAGAAACATGGAGACCATGACAGACATGCAGACAGACAGAGTGACAGCAATAGACAGAGGGAGATCTTTGCAAATAAACTGCCCCAGACTCAAAGCATGTATTTATTTAGCTGTCAGTCAGGTACTACATTATGTCCAGTAATTATACAAATTGTGTGTAACCAGATTAGTGCAGATTCACATAAATGAACACTCAAGCAGTCAGTCTCCTTAATCAAAGAATAGAAAATCACTAGTGTATGGAGAAAAATTTCTGTTATTATCTAGTGACATTGTTTATTTAATTTTTTTCTGATTTGAACTTAGACTTATTTGGAATATTATTGAGGTTCTAATCTATAGAGTCTTAAGTATTAAAAAATTTTTACTCAAAATTTTAAGATTAATTTACAAGAAAATGACATGTATACATTTATTACTTTTCCTTCTCATTATTGTATAGTATTGTATAGTTTGTTTATGCCATTGTTCCATGGCTGATAGAAAGTTGTGTTTTCTTAAATTTCTGGCTACTATGATAAATTTTATTTTTAAAAATATAAAATATCTTTTATCTTGAGTGGCAAACAACAAATATCCTATATAGAGAAACACTTGCGTTTATCTTATAAAAATCAGATATGAGCCAGGGATGTCCAATATCCACATTGATTTTTTTGTTTGTTTTGATTTTTCAATTTTTATTGTGAATAAATTCTCACATTTTTATCCATATATTACCTTGTATAATTTTGTGGGTCACTTTTGTATACAATTATATGATCTACAAATAAAGATAGTTTCAATTCTGCTTTTCCAATTTATATCCCCTTAATCTCTTTGTATTGTTGTTTGTGGGTTTATATTATATATCTTTTATTTTGTTGAAGTATGTTCTCTTCAGTACTGTTCTCTCTGGGAAATTTGTAATAAAAATACCATGGATTTTGTATGAGGAGTGATAGTAATTAACAATTTTCCAAGGCTTTTGGTAAATTCTTCCAAAATTAAATATGTATATCCATTAACCTGCAGTTTTTTTTCTCATACACACTCAAGAGAATGTAATCTTAAGTTTGTCATCTAGGGAAGTGAAAAGAAAAGCAAGATACCATGATGTTCCTTGGAGTGGTTCAACTCCATAAGACAAGGAATCTGACAGTATACTTATGGCAAGCATCTTGGAAACAGGAACATTTACCCATTGCTGATTGTGATGTGAGGCAGCACAGCCACTTTAGAAGACAGCTTGGCAGTTTGTCAAAGCTAAACACATTGCCATATGATCCAGCACTCACACTCCTAGTTACTAACCAATGGATCTGAAAACTCATGTCGACATACATATTGTAAATGAGACTAGTTACAAAACTATTACTCATAGTCAATAAACACACTAACAACCAAGAGTTTCTTCCACCAGGGATAGGGGGAAGAAAAATCTGCTACATCCATGGAAATGAACACTACTTAGCAATAAAATAGAATGGCCAGTACACACAAAAATATGAACTTGAATGTATATGTGTCCATACATATACATGAACATACATGCATACAAAAAGGCTACTTTATGTGTGACTTCCTTTAGAGAACATTGTGGAAATAGCAAAACTATACACATTTTGCGGTGTCTGGGCTTTGAAGACACCTTGAACGGGAGTGTGAAATTGTCATTTATGTTAATGGTATCCATAATGTGTGGCTATCTCTAATTCTCAGCCTGTAGAATTGCACATGAAAACTCCATTTATATTCACACTACATCAATAAGGCAGAAAGAATTTATGCACTGGCTTTGAGTCTTTTGTAACAACAGAGATTGCTCCATTAAAAACCTGAAATCTCCTCATGAGCTTACTTCTTACTAGAAATCCCTCATTCTACCAGCCAACATTGATTTTTTTCCAAATAGAAAGAGTTATAAATAGGCTTAAAGAAAGCCAGGGTGAATACTTGGGTTTCTCTAGTGAGCCAGCACCTCATTCCTGCCCTCAGAATTTACAAGGATTTCAGTTAATGGAAGAAGGGAGGGCAGGAAGAATATAGATTTGCCTCATGTAACATCTCTTGCCCTTTTGTTCTACATCACATTTCTCAATGATTAAAGCACTGCTATTAAATTTTACGTCTAAATTTGGAATACTCATACTCCTTCTCATACTACAGCTTGCCATTTACATCAATAGGACTGTGCACAAAAATGTGGTGCAAATCTAGTAAAGTGTTTAAATATGCGGCAAGAGTGAGAAATAGTTTATTAATAATCACAACATCACTGAGATGGATGCTCATGGAGCACACAGCCTCCCTCCCTGCCAATCTGCCCACCATCAAGAGCCCAGGGTAAATAGAAAAGCCTAAAGCTCCTCCTGTCCATGCAGAAAGATCAGTGTGCAGGCTTAAAAAGGATTGTTCCCAGGACTCAGAGACCAGGACCCTACCCTCCCCCTCTGCAGTGATTGTGACAAAATTTGTTCCCCAAGGCAGTCCTTTACTGATGGGCCTGAAATCAACTATCTTCATGAATTCTAATTTCAGACACCCAAGTCTTGCTATACAAAAAGCTATTGCCAATGTTTAAAAACAACACTGTCCAAAGGGCTATAATTAATTTTGTCATTAGAAGTACAAAGCAAAATGACAACAACAACAAAACCCTGTACATTGTAATAGTGGGAAGAACCCAATCTGAGCCTATGGACCTCTGCATGAGTGATCTGTAAGGTACTGCAGCACACTGTTGTTGCAGTCCTGAGAGACAAATGCCTCTGCAGCTGAGAACCAACATGGTGAAAAGCTTCACTGTGCATAATTTGCATATCTGATATCAAGGACTGCTGAGCCTCAGGTTTTCATGCTTCATTTTTTTATTTTATTAATGGACTGTTTTGGAAGTCATCTACGACTGGTCAGGCTCTGAATTCCCCTCTTGTCGAGTTGCATCTGCCCTTTAAACTTCACACCTTAAACCACATATGATAAGAACTTAACAATTCATTCACACCTGAAGCAAAGGTCTCAGCATTCAATCCCTAGTGTCCATATTTAGATTTGCACAGAGAGCAGGTGGTCAGAAAAATAATTTATTTAGTGCTACTGAGGGCTGTCTTCACAATGATAGAGAAAATGGCTGGTGAAAGGCTGTCCGCCCCAAGGGAAGAACAACGTGTTAGGAGGGACAGCAAAGCTTTAGACCCCTCTGTCTCACTACTGTTCACACTCCTGCTTCTGCTGTGACTGTAAAAGAAGCACAATGATGACTTTTCTAGGCATCAAAGAAGAGTACAAGGCCAGAAGCACCCTCTCCATAAAGGGAGGGCTCTTAGCTTGCCCTTCCATCCCTCCTTCCTGGATACTTCCCCTCCCAGCTGTTGGCCCACACATTTCTTCTCAAAACAAAGATATCTCAAATGCAGATCAACACACATATTTCCGTAGAACAAACTCATCCTCATATTTTTCACTGAGACTTTTTACACAATGCATAATGAACTAGGGCAACAGGCCTGTTTTTGGTCCCTTAGCTGGGTGGAGAATGTCAAGGTAGACCTGGCTGTCAGTATTTCTGAAATCCTAAAAATCCATTCCTATTCTCTCCAACTCATTTACAGTCTCAATTGATATTGCTAAGCCTCAGTTTTAAGCAAATCCCTCTCTGAATATAGAGACATTGTGGTTTTTGTTAAACTCTTATTCTGCACACGAACCAGAGATCCCTTCAGACTTTCCTGCTGAAGATCAGCAAAAGCAACATAATTTGTGGCAATTTAAGTCTAAAGAAGTTATGGAATATAAAATATATGATCAGTGCCCTTGATTCCAGGGAGATGAATAGGGTGAGGTTAGAATAGGGGAGTCTACTGAGGCCACACCTCACCTCTCACAGCAAGAGAGAAACAGAGATGGACACAAAGAAGTGCCCTTAGTCTTAAAAGCCTGGTCTGAAGACCCCCTGTCAATGCACAATGGGATTCTGCTCTTTTCCTTGATCAGCCTCTGTGCTGGCTCTCAAGTACAGCCAGGCTCTTCACATGAACAACCTAGTATCCATAATTTCTAAAGTACCTTAATTTTGAGTACTCTACAGTAGTTTTGCCCATTTCTGAATTTCACATAATCATTTTCTTTAGTATTGAAGTATAAAATGAACATAATGGGGAAATAGTGGTCATTTATGAAATGATAGCAATTTTTCCAATCTTGTGTTCTGTGCTTAATGCTGAACTTCTGTTTCATTTCTGATGCTGTTCAGCCCTCTGTACCATTATCATAATTTGTTTAATTAAAGTCTTTCAATCTCCATTTTCAGCTCCAAATCACTCAAAACATATGGATATTAATGAACTCTCCCTGGAGCTCAGCACCCATAGTTATCAGCCAGAGAAGCCTAATGGCTTCTAGAATCAAGATACTCTGCAGTGAACCACCACAAAATATGCAAACCAAGAATGCCAAAATCACAAATAAAGAACTCAGAAATTTAGTAAGGAGAGGGTATAGACATAGGAAGGTGTTAAAAAAATCTTTCCCCTTCTGTCCATGACCACATATATCTATGACCCCACCACTCTATGTCATTTGTGATGTCTCACATCTTTGAATCCCCACATCTCATTGATTACACATTTCTATGTCCCTAGTTTTTCATGAGGTCTGTTCTTTATACCTGATTTCTCTGTTCCTACTTCTCTGTGTGCATTCATTAACCCACACCCCCACCTCTCTGAGCTCCACCCCTCTTCTTCAGAGGCCAGAGACAAAAGAACCACCAGTGTTTCTCCCAGAATCTTCAAAAGACAAAGGTCTCCCTTTTTTGTGTCTCTTTCCTGTCTTAGAATTGATTTTCCATTTCTGATACAGACTATTTTATCTTCACAAGTAAACCTTATACAAAATTCACACTTACAACAAAATTCTCTAGGATAGCCTTGATTTCACACATTGTTGCCTAGCACATGGCCACAAGAAAAAATGTTTATTCTGTCTTTTTCCCCAATATCTTGGAAGTAAATAATGCAAGTAGATGAAAGAACAAGTATGTGAGGTTAAGAAAATTTCAGTCACTATGAGGCCTTTACACAAAGACAAGCTCTCAAACCAATCTTAGTTACAGCCCCATGGAATATTCATTCTCTAAATATACCCCCATTGGTGTGGTAAGGAAAGACAGATAGACTAATATTGCATAGATATCCAAATGTGAGGAGGTTATTCAGAGATAGAAAAGGCATACCTGTTGAGTAATAATAAGGCTGGACTAATCAATGAGATAGCAAAAGGTCACTCATCAGTCAACTGTTATGCTGTACATCTGTTATACCTGTTTACAGAAGACTAAAGGGAAAATGTGTGAGAAATCATGGACATTATAGCAAGATCCAGTCTCAAAACACCTAAAATAAAGAGAAAAAGAATGTCAAAAACATTGCTGCTCAGAAACATATCTACAGATTGATAGGAATAGCAAGCATATGATCACCTAAGTAACTACATACCTAATCTGGTAGGAGTCACCATCATGGAACCCTCAGAGAACTGTGTGACAAATTCAGGAATTCTTTCTTTATTACATGGATAATGTGTGTCCATATGTATCTCTGGTTTCTTAAACCAATTGTAAGAATCCATACCATACCATCAGCTGCTAGATGATGGTTCTATAAGGGCAGTCATCTATAGGGTAGTCATTCTTATGATAATAGGAAAAAGCCAGTTTCATCACTTTCTTCATTATTGCTTGGAATCCTAGCTGGTCTCATCTGGTAAGTTCTTGTTGCTTCCTAGCTCCTGGCTTCTCTCTAATTCCACAATGTTCTTCCCTTTCATGGTATCCACTTCTTTGCACTCCCTCTCAGTTACTCTCCCCTTCAACCATACCATTCTCACATGTTCTCTTCTCACTTTCCTTTGCTACCTCACACCAGTATGATCCCAATTTATTCATAAGATATTATTTTATTTTCCCTTCCCAGGAGGATCTATGGATGTCTCACTTAACTTTATCCTGTTACCTAAATGCTAGGGAGGTTGTGGATTGTAGCCTGGTTATGCTTTGCTTTATACCTAAAATTCACATATAAGTGAGTACATACCATGTTTATCTTTCTGGGTCTGTGTTACCTCACTCAGGATGATACTCTCCAGATCCATTCCTTGCTTGCAAATTTCAGGATGTCATTTTTTATACTGCTGAGTAATATCAAGTGGAACAAAGAAATCAATAAAAATCTTGCTATACTGAACCTGATAGAAAAAAATGTGGGAAATACTGTTGAATTCATCGGTACGAGAGACCACTTTCTAAATATAACACCAGTAGCACAGACACTGAGTGCAAAAATTAAAAAAAAAAACTAGGACCTCCTGAAATTGAGAAGCTTCTATAAGACAAAGGATATGATCAATAAGACAAAAAGACAGCCTACAGAATGGAAAAAAATCTTTACCAACCCAACATCTGACAGAGGACTGATTTCTAAAATATATAGAGAACTCAAGAAACTAGAGGTCAAAAGACCAAAAATCCCAACTGGAAAATAAGGTACACAGCTAAATAGGGAAATCTCAACAGAACAATTACAAATAGCTGAAAGACACTTAAAGACCTGCTCAACATCTTTACATATCAGAGAAATGTGAACCAAAACAACTCTGAGACACCATTTTGCACCAAAATGGTTAAGATCAAAAACATGGATGGCAGATTATGCTGGAGCAGATGTGGAGAACACATGGAACACTCCCCCACTGTTGGAGGGAGTGTAATCTTGTGCAGCCACTTTGGAATCAGTATTACTGTTCCTCAGAAAACCAGAACTCAATCTACCCAATGATCTAGCAATACCACTGTTAGGCATATACCCAAGGGATGCACATTTTTTTACCCCAAGGGCATTAGTTCAACTATATCCATAGCAGTATTATTCACAATAGCCAAAACCTGGAAACAACCTAGATGCTCCTGAACTACAGAATGGATTTTTTAAAAATATTGCATATTTATACAATGGAGTACTATTCAGTAGTATAGAACATTTCTTGACTTTTACAGAATTTATTGATAGCCACATAAAAATTTTTATAAGGCGAGTTGATCTGTTGTCTAACTTCTGAGTTACCTGATCTTCCCTTCAGCCTACCAAATAGCTGGGTCTACAAGTGTATTCATGCTTCCATGACCCTTTATTTAATATTTTTACATATTTCCAATGTTGCTTGTCCTACTTCATACACATCCTTCAGGTTAATATATTGATCAGTAATGCCTTACTCCTGTGTGCTTCCCAGTGCAGTCTTATACTCAATTATGGGAAAAGAAAGAGTTCAACTTAGAAAATGTTGAATTATTTCTTTTTGTAGTAAAATACACATGACAAAAAATTATCATCTTAGCCAGTTTTAAATATACACTTCAAGGGTAATGAGTTTATTGACATTTTTGTTTAATTGTCAGCAACATCCATCTTCAGATTCTTTTTATCTTCTAAAACAATAACACTTTGCCTGTGTATTAACAGCTTCATACTGCCCTTATTTTTTTTTAACCAGAGACAATGAATAATTTAATTTTATTTACATATTTTATGAAAAAAACAAGCTAGAAGAAAGCACCAACTATATACCAGTTAAAACTTAAAATTAGCATGCTTTCTTAAAAAAACAATAAAATATTACTAAATAACAAATAAATTAATGGCTGAAAAGTATTAACTGAACAAAACTATATTTTTATTAAAATAGTTTATTGCAGCAACAAGTTATTTATTGTACTCAAAATCAATACAAAGTTATTAAAATTATTTATACACAAATGAATAAAACTCTGCAATTAATAATTGTGAGTAAACAACATGAACATAATATTATCCTGTAAATCTATATGCAACTTTCTGAGAGTTGCTAAGAAAGCTTTAGAAAATGCTGCAAATAAATATTAAAGAAAAAATAGCAAAGAAAAAAATAGCTAATCAGAGGTTTGAAAATCCACTGATTTCTAGAAGATAAGCCCTCTGTCAAGGTGTGAGACAAATCACATGACTGGAGAGAATCTGGCTTGCTCTTGCTTACTTCAGAGTCCAGGAAACTTCATGATTAGTTAAACATTATATTTTCAGAGTCCACACATCCTAGATCTACTTTGCAAAACAGATTTGCCCTCATTATATATGTGAAAGGACACCACATTCCATTACATGTATGTATAGTATGAAATTATCTACTGGGTTTGGATCAGCTATCCAGGTTCTAACAGATCATGAATCATCCTGATGTTTGTAATTTGTGCACCAGTTAGATACACCTGATAAGTAGATTGCTGATGGATTAAAAATACAATAATGTACCAAATGAATCTACTTCATTCTGAAATGAAGACTCTGTTTAAGAATATATTTTATTAGGCATTTTGGTTGCAAATTGTCACTCTAGGTATAGGTGATTTATTCAGAGTTCTTTTTAATGTAGATGAATCCCGCTGTAGCTTTCCTTGATGGGAAAAAATCATTTCTCCAGTTGTTGGGGGGTACTAAAAGCTTCGTATACGTTAGCAGCAAAGTCCTTTACTTGCTCCATCATCAGAAGGTCCTGCACAAAATGACTCGGTGTTTCACTGCAAACTGAATGGATCTGTCCATTTACTATGGGAATTATCTTTGCTAAAGGCAGGCTGACTCTTGAAAGACTGTTTATGGAGTTCCCATGTTGCAGGTCCTGTTCAGTGGACCGGAAGAATTCTGCCATGTTGTCTAGTAGCCGACTGAAGCCTCTGTTTAAACAGGTATTCAGAACTGTACTGAAATCTGGACTTTCCAACATGTCTCTTGTCTCCTTGAGAAGTTTAATAGTGGTAATATCTCTTGGAGAAAGCCCATAGGCCTGAGCTGCTAATGGTGTTTCTTCATCAGGCATCATGTACTGGCACAGGGAAGACTTGGATACATCTTTATCAATCCAAGAAGGAGCCCTGTGTTGCTCCACTAGAATCCTGATTTCTTTTAGTTTTTGCTCCAAGTCCAAAAGGGACAAAGAATGCTTAAGAGAAACACTTCCTAAAATCCTCTGGACAGCATGTTTAATGACAGTGACCAATTCCGTCAGGCCATCTCCCAGGAGGTGTTGAATACTTGACAAATACAGATGCTGTACATCTGGGGGAGCAAGAACTGTAGTGCCATTTTTGCCAACTGTTGCATTATCCAGGTAAATATATCCACCAATTATGTTTAATTGGACTCGCAAAAGAACCACCAGCATACACGTACTATATACAGCTACAATGCTTCTTGTAAAACTTATTATCTTTAGGTCCTCCCATATTTCCAGCTTGTTTGAAGGCCTGTTTTTCAACAAAGCTGTTAGACTCTCAGAATTGAGTTGCTGCATTAAGGCCTCTCTTAGCGTTGGTAGCATGGACAGCACTGTCATATTGCAAGTCCTCTGGTTACATTCAAAGTGGTACTGTCGCCGAGCTTGGGCAATGTATTCTGCAGCTTCTCTTTCTTGTATTTCTCTAATTTTTTTCTGTCCATATTTTCCCAGGATATATACGCCTGCAAGAACTGTACCCAGGAAGATGCATTTCTTTTTGTGACGTTTCAGAAAATTCCACATTGATCTCAGCATCTTCAGACCCTAGGTGTGTAGGTTGCCTAGGGAAGTGGGGGTTGGCTCACCAGGAAACCGAGTCTTTGTCAACCTGGGCCGGACCTCCGGCAGAAGCAGGGTTGGTGGTGCTAGGTGCTCAGCAGAAACCACAAGCTATATCCATACTGCCCTTATTTCACAGCTTTGACTGACAGAGCCTCTATTTTCTGCCTTATGATTTCAAGGACAGTGAATTTCTTATTTGCTTAAGGTCAATCCATGTTTCAAAAAAATACCTTTTTAAAGAAACAGATATTTAACTCTTTGTCTAGTTTGTATTTATTTATTTATCTTATCAAAGGGGCTAGTATTATCTATGTTTAGTCACCATGAATAATACTGATGTGGATATTGATACAAAAATTTTCAACAAGACCCAGCTTTAATTCCTTTGAGAATACTTCTTTTTTTTTTTTTGAAATCCAAATAAGATTACTACACATATATTTTCTTTGTGTTCAGCTTTCCCTCTGAATTTTTTTTCCATCCCTGTATATCCTTATTGAAGGTCTCTTCCCCCTCCCACCACATCTGATCATTTTTCTTCTCTGCAACTCCCCATCCACTCCCTTGGCAGGGAGCAGATAGTCCTATGGTCACACTGGCCCAACAATGCTTGGATCAGTCTTCATTCCCGGCCAAATCCAGTTTTGTCCCCCCCCCCCAAGAATGAGTCAGGTGTTCCTATAGACGGACTGGGGTTTGAAGGGTCAGTCCAGGGTGTTTCTGATCCCAAGCTATTCAGTGGTTGTGGTTTGCTGCTTGGGCATGTTTGGCTTTTTTTTCTTGTTTGTTTGTTTAGAGACCACTAGTGAGTGGGTACATCCCCTGCTTATCTCTCTGAGTTTGTGATACTTCGCTCAGGAGGATATTCTCCAAATCCATCCATTT
>PVIH01012844.1:0-61624 GCA_004025045.1 Sigmodon hispidus
CTTGTGATTTTAGACTATTGTAATCAACCTTGTGATTGTAGTATGACTTTCAAGTGACCAATCATGTATTTGCCTCAGTTTCTATGATGATTTTGTGGCTTTAGCCTATAAATGGGATGTGGGATTGTTAATCAGGGCTGCTCTCTTGCTCCCGAGACAGAGAGATAGCCCATCTGCGCAGACGAAATTCAATAAAACCTTCTTGTGATTTGCATCAGCTGGACTGGAGTCTGGGATCTTGGGGCTCCCCTTCCCAAGAGGATAGTACCCTGAGTCTGGGGTCTATCACTGTTACCTTGGTCTTAAAGGAGATGAATTTTTCCTTGGTTACGTATCACACATTAACCTTCTAGTTACAAGAAATCAAAACAAAAAAAATTTTTTAACTTGGCCTATGTAAAAAATAAAATAATTTTTTTTAAAGGCCCTGGGATAGTTAGCTCCAGACAAGGCTACATACACAGCTGTACAGATGGCTCTCTTCCCTTTTGGCATCCATCTTGATTTCACATCTAAGGAAAATGGCTACTGGCAACTCTATGCTTCATCTCCTAGACACAAGTCCAGTGTTCAAGTCTCTTACAGTTCTCAATAGAGACAGACCAATGTTTGAAGATTGAGGAAGCAGCTCCCTTTGCCACACAGCAGGAGAGACCTGAGTTCTGTCCCCAGAACCCCCTGTAAAGAAGCCAACCATGGTGTATACATTTGTAATTCAGCACCAAGGAGGTCAAGACAGGTAAATCCCCGAGGTTCCCTGGCCAGTCAGCCCAGCCTATTTGAGATCCAGGTCAATGGGAGACCCTGTCTTAATAAACAAGGTGTGGGAATAGGGCGTGGCTCAAGATGTAAAGTCACGTGTTGCCCAAACCTGGCAGCTTGAGTTTTGGTCCTCAGAACCCATGGAAAAGGTGAAGGAAGACTACATATGTTGTCCTCTGACCGCCACACATGTAGAATGTCATATGTGTACACAAACATACAAGAGAGAGCTTGGGGGGGGGTCACAATTACTGGACCGTGCATGGCTCTGAGCTCATCACTGTTCCCACCAACAAGGCAGGATATGGTTCAAAGCAGCTAGGCTGTGCTGTCCTCTGAGATCTGAATGCCAAGTAGCCTGTGGTTTTTATGAGTCCAAAATCCTGGTCTCTCTTTCTCTGCTCTGGCTCCAGGTATGGTATGTGAAGGACTTAGAAAGCACAGAGAAAGATAAAGACCAATTAGGAAGACAAAAATCTCTTTTCTAGCTCTGTCCTAGACAGCTTTGACTCTGGAGGCTGTGCTAAGTCTGAGATTTCATTCAGTAGGAGATTGACAGTAGGTAAAAGGCTCCAGGTGGGTGAAAAGAGCCCAGAGATGCACAGTGGCTTGGATTATGTCACACAGCAAACAGGGGCAGGCACAGGGCCCAACTCCACACTTCCTTGTGCCATCCTGGATCCTGGAGCCAGCCCAGGCAGCCTCCATTCCAGCAGGGCCATCTGGTAACCCTGGAGAGTATCAGCCATTTACTGCTGAGTCCCAAGACAAGAAGGGGATGGAGGATTAGAAACCTGGACACAGTGAGACAGAACCAGCCCCTGGGAAATCTCAGGAAGGCTCACGATGGTGCCTGAAATTGAGGCTAAGCGATTCAGTAACAGTAAATTCTTGTAGAGCAATGTAGAGGAGACACAGAAGCCAACCCTGAGCTCAGCCGCTCTTGGCTCTGTGTGAGCACCATCCCTGACAAAGCCCAGAGCCCAAGGTAGAAGACAGCCAACTAGGGGAACTCAGTGGCTGTGTGCTGGTTGTCACTAGCTATCTGGACTGGTGTTTCCAGGTTCTTGGCATCACATTGACAGAATTGAACGAGTACACACGACATCAAAGTAGCAAAAAGTTTTATTAAAAAAGAGACAGTACAAGACACACTGCAAGGGAACAGTGGGCCACTTAGGCTAGAGTGCCCCAAAGAGCAAGGAGTTATTGTTTGGGGTTTTATGTGGATTTAGAAGAAGGGAGAATTAATTGGTAGGAGGTGGGGAAACGATGTTCTTGCTGTTTTGATTGGCAAGCATGGATTATGTAAGCCTTTGTTGCCATGATCATACAGTGGTGAGCACTCTGTGATGTAAGCCTATGTTCATTAGGCATGTTATTTCCCATGATTTATCTGACTTTAATCATATGCATGCCTGATTACACATAGGCATAAGATGGTAAATAGGGGTTTCCCTATTTTGCTCAGAGAACACAAGGTCCCTTGCTGTTTATGTATCAAAAATGAATTTAGCTAAGATGGAGCCCTGCCTCCCATCCCCTCTTAAGTTTGGGAACATGTTTGAATGGAAATCAGATATTGAAATAGCTATTCTTTTCATTGTTTGGAGTACAGTGTGCACGTGACACAATGCAGGGGAGAGTCCCAGGTTGCCGAATACATTGGAAGGACGGTATGGCTATGGATAGCCCAAACCAGATGGAGTCCCAGGATGCTAAGCATTCCCTGTGTTTTCCTGAATCAGATAGGGCCTGCCTCTGATCTCCAAGGTAATGTCCTGCTGATGTTAGCATTTGCCCCACAGCATGGAACTGAACTAAAGCCAGCAACACTGATGCTAACATCTAAGATGGAGGGAGGGAAGCCATCTGGCTCCTGCTTTAGGAGATCCTGAAACTAGTTTCATGCAAGGTAAGCCAAGACATCAGACAAAAGACCCAGAATTTCCATGAAAGCAAGAATCTAGCTGTCTGGATCATCATGTATCCCCAGTGTCTAGAACACAGACAGACATGCAACAGGTACCTAGTAAACATCTGGAACAATCTGTCCCTGTTGCCCAGGGGAGCAATGAATTTTATGATACTCACAATGTACTGCATCATCTTCATATAATGAATTTTAAGTCAACACATGGTAGTTGGTTAAGAACTTACTGTTCTCAGAGCAACTGCCCACCCCAACTAGAACATTTCATCCTTAGTCTCATCAAACATGTTGACTGGTACCATTCCCCCCACTCCCTACCCCTCCCACCCCAAAAAAAAACTGGGCAAGAGACCAGAACATTTCAATCCTGGGAACAGCCAGCATCTATCAGGACAGTTGTGCAAAAGCAGTGTTCAGAACATCCTCAAATTGATCCTCCCATAACCGCCCCATCTGTAAACTTAAAGATAGTTTGGCTGGTCATGGGCCACACAGCCTGTCTCTGACAATATAGGCATTTATGAATCTGCATGACTGAAGTCTCTGAAGGCCGTCCTGAGTCTCCTACAGTGTAGACAGGAGCACATTATTGTGGAACAATCTTTTTGTACATTGTGAAGATGTGTCATTCACATTGGTTTAATAAAAAGCTAAATGATCAACAGCTAGGCAGGATTTTGGGGGTATAGAGGACGTTGGGAAGAAGGAGGAGTCGCCAGACAGACAGAAAACAAGCAAGACATGCAGGAGGTGAGGTAATAGCCACGAGCCATGTGGAGCACATAGATGGATAGAAATTTAAGTTATAAGAGCTAGTTAGAAATAAGCCTGGGTTACTGGTTAAACTTTCATAATTAGTAATCAGTCTTCATGTGGTTATTTGGGAGCTGGCTGGTAGAACAGAAAAAGACTTGCTACAAATGGCATCCAACATAGGGTTACATATTTCCACATAAGACCTGAGAAATCTAAAATTAAAAAAAAAAATGTTCTAAACACACAAAAATGGAGCCAAATGCAGCTTCCTAGTCCTGTAGTCTTTCATTTGGGTCAAGGTATCAGGGACCAAGACCCTGGCTTGAGCCTCTAGGCCTCTAGCTAAAGGCTCCCGTGGGAACTGACTGAGAAACCAATCACTGAGCCGGCACGACCCCGAGTAAAATAGATGTTTCTCCCAAAGTAAAATAGGTGTTCTGGTTTGCTTAACAGTAACAGAGGAGTAACTCTAAAGAACAGAATAACAGGAACATTCTGTGGCTAGGTTACTTTGCAGCCCTCCTGATAACATAAAAAATAGCTCTAAAGAATAAGATAACAAGAGCATTCCATGGTTACGTTACCTAGCAACCCTTCCCTGAAGCAAGACCAGTCACCTTTTTACCCTGCCAATATCCTGCTCCCCTGGCCAGCATCCTGCAGGTGTTTGAAGATTGCCCTCTTCCCATATTCTGCTATATAAGCATGTATAGAATCCATATAAATCTCAGCTTGAACAGGCTCCCATTTGTCTTGCTGCCTTCCTTTGTGTCTCTCTTCCCTTCATTCTCTCTCATAGGTGGTTTCCCGTGTCGAAGTCCCGCGGGTCGGGGCATCAAGGTACAAAGGATACAACTCCCAGCCCCTGCCTGCAGGCCTGAGCTGCCAGTGCACCATGAGCTAAGCTGCACAGTGGTTTAAGGTTTGCTCATGCAGACAGAAAAGGTTACAGTTATGAGGTAAAGCAGAGCCAGACTGGGGTGGAAGGGAACCAACTCTAAACAGGTTACAGTGTTTAACAATGAGTGTTGGATTAAGAAAAAAAAGAAGCATAGACAGTCATAAAAAATTAATAGTTTAAAAATAATAAGATTAAAGTCTTTAAAGAGAAAACAAAATAATATAAAGGAATTAGCCACATAAAGATGGAAAATACACAGAGTCTGGATCCTATATGGTATCTTGTTGACTTTGAATTTTTTGATTGCTGATGGACAAGTAATAGTTGCTAAGAGACATTGGATTATGGAAACTGCTAAATTAAACCAACCTATATATTCTTTAAAATGTGGAGCCTTAACTTAAAATGGAAGTCAAAAAATATGCTGTGTTGGAGAAGAGGTTATGCTTTTGTTTCCACAGAAAACAAAAGGCTGTGGATTGATTCAAGGTTAAAGAAAATCAGTTTGACTGGGGAAGACCCTCTAAAAATCCTGGCTACAAAAAAAAAATTAAAAAACTCCTACAGGTGATGTATATTTTACCTGATCAAACACAAAACAACAACAAAAAAATCTTTAACTGACTTGCGCACACTACACATTTCATACATGTATTGATGCAGATATATATGTTACCTTTGAAAACATTTGTATTTTTAGAACAAGGAGATTAGACACCAATGGAAACAGGTAGCATAGGTGAGTCAGCTTCCCAGAATGCCTCTGTTGCACTTTCCTCAGAGTTCTGCATCCAGAACAGTTTCAAGGCTGCTGGCTGAGACGGTCTAGCCTCACGGACTATCCTGGCCAAGACTGAGATAGGCCTTGCATTTTCCCATTGCATGCAGACTGGATAACAAATGATACAGCTGATTTTCCCAGAACTTGACTATTATTTCAAGTTTCTTAGGTTTTCTAAAAAGATACCTTTATCCCCAGACAACAGGAAACAGTCTAGAGAATAAAATTCCCATATTCCCAAGAGGTAGTATAGGTGGGTTTTGGTCATTTGGTGGGTTATGGATGTTTGTCACGATTTAGCAGGGTTGGTTCCAGATTGTTATTGATCAAGGCAGGAAAAAAGCTAAACAAAGGAGATTAGATTTAGGGATCTCTTTCTGAAGGGGAAAAGGGGATATAATATAGAAATAATGAGATAAAAGAATGGATTGTTGAGTCTACTTTTGAACAACCACTAGTCTCAAACATTTTATATTGGTATGGATTTCTGTTTATTGACACAAAATTGAGGTTACTTTTATTGCAACATACTGTATATATTTTTCTACTCTTGTTTAAGGTATGGTACCTATGCATCTTATTTAAAAAGTTTTAGTTCTTAAAAGCTATTATTATAAACATTTAGGATAATTAAGAAATGTAGGTTAGTAGTTAGTTTTCTATAACGATCAAACTTGTAGTCATGTTAGGTATGTTTTCAAGGTCAATATAGAGATTTATTTGGATAGATAGATGGTCTTCAAACACTTCAAAGACCTACATAATATGGTATTTAAGATGTTTTAATAGCGTAAGGTTTGCATGACACTGAGACACGTCTGTTCCTGGCAGGACCAATTTACTTAAAAAAAAAAAAATGATGATGGACATCAAAGAACCTCCATATGGAGTTTGCTTTCAATGTGGCAAAACTAACCATCTGGACAAGAAACTGCCCTTGCAGGGGGAAATGTTGTGGAATAATCTTTTTATATGCTGTGATGTGTCCCTCAGATTGGTTTAATTAAAAAGCTTCAGCAAATAGCTAGGCAGAATTTTTAGGGCACAGAGAATGCTGAGATGGAGAAGGATGGAGTCACCAGCCAGAGAACATGTAGGAGAGGTAATAGCCACAAGCCACGTGCAGCACATAGGTTGATTTAAGTTATAAGGGCTAGCTAGAAACAAGCCTGGGCTATTGACTGAGCTTTCATAATTAATATTGAGTCTCTGTATGATTATTTGGGAATTGGCTGGAGGGACAGAAAAAGACTCACTATAGCACATTCTGGGAACATCGGACCCTAAGGAGTTCCCTGATGACCCTTGAGGAACAGCTTTTTCTAATACTTATAAATGATCAATTGTCCCTACTTCACCCCACATTGGAGGCCAGTGGGTCCAGCTTGGCTATGGTAAGGTAAGTGTCAGAGGGGATACTTGGGCCCTGGAAGATCTACCACCCTCACTCGGTTTGGATTTTCCTATGACTTTTTTCTAGAACACAGCATGGAATAACCAGGAAGGGCTTTTCAGTAGACGCGGGGGTTAGGAACAGCCAAGATAGAAGAAGAGGAACAAAAGGAGGGCGTGGAAAGTGTCAACAAATATCTAATGGGCAGAAAGTGATACCATCACTAATCATCAGAAGACTGTCAATCAAAACTTCTGTAAGGTACCAGCTCATACCTTCCAGGTAGCTAGTACCTCAAAGGGTAAAAACAGCATATGTCAGCAAGGAAGTGGAGAAAAGGAGACCCTTTCACACCACTGATAAAGACAAAATAATGCAAGCACTATGGAAGCAACATGGTGGCGTCTCCAAAGATTGCAACTAGAACTGGCAGTGAAATTGACACCTCACAATGACACCTGCATCCCCATGCCCACTATTCATAAGAGGTGAGGCATGGCTACAACTGAAGTTAGTGTCCATTCACAAAGGGATAGAGAAAATGTGGGGTGTGTGTGTGTGTGTGTGTGTGTGTGTGTAGAATGGAACTATCCAGCATTTTAAAGGGAAATCTTGCCATCTGAAATGACATGGGTAAACTTAGAAGACACTGAGCTAAGTGAAATAAGCCAGACTCCCCCAAAAAATGTTGCATAATCTCAGTTATATAATCAAATTCTGTTTCTTTGAATTGAACACATAGAGCTGGTAAGATGTCTCAGTCAGTTAGGAGTACTTGCCACCACGTGTGGTGACCTCGGTTTCATCCCTAGAACCCACACTGTAGAAGAAAGGAACGGATTCCCCCAAAGTTTTCCTATGACCTCCACATATTCATTATTCATAAATAAATGAACAGATGTAAACAATGCACATAAAGCAACAGGAGAAGAGTGAATAATTGGAGGGATCAAAGGGTACAGAGTTTCTGCTTTATGGGAAGAATAGAGAGATCTAATGTCCACCATGGGGACTGCACTTAACAATATGGCACAATGGAAATTCACTGAGAAAATAGAATTTAAGAATTAATATTGAATTGAAAAGAGAAGGGAAAGGAAATTGTAGGTGATGGATGTTAATTAGCCAATGAATATGTAAAGTATGAGATGATGAATATATTAGATATAAATAGAGATAACAACAAAATGTCCTCTTGGATATTTTACATTCACACAGTAGAAAAAGAACCAGAGACAGAAGACACTCAGTTTTTTACTTTATCTTCTCCCCATTGATCTCTTCAGTGGAGTTCCAGGCACCCAGGCAGGAGTGCCTCATTCGGAATCTAGCTATTCAATATCCACAGAGACTTGGATTTAGCTGTGACAAGCCCAGGGGACCGAAGGATGAGAGAGGGGCAAGCCTGTCCCTAAGAAGTCACAGTCTCTTGGAGATGGTGGGGCATAGGCAGACATCAGCACCCTTAATTCAGCCTTAAAAGGGCTTCGAAGAGACAAGCCCAGGGGCTGAGGACATCAGGGGAGGGAGTGACTGACTCTTTGGGAAGCCAAGGAAAATGGGGAGCCTGCAGGGAAGTCCCAGCATGTGTCACCAAGAGGAATGAGCTTCAAGCAATCCTTTGTATGAGCATAGGTTCAGTCCACCCTCCTACATCCCTGTTTCTACTTAGCCTGCCCTTGAGTTCTGGGTGACCTTCAGGTCCTGGCTCTGTGCACAGCAGCCCATGGGTAGCCAGGCACCCTCTGACCTCCATTTCCAATGAGTAATGAATTCCAGCCACACTAGGAAGCCAGAACCATAGAGGAGTTCTTCATTGCTTCCTAGACTCCTCTGAAGCCTCCTGTCCTGAAGACTTATGTCACCATCCCACAAGGACTCAGCATCATCTCCTTATTCTAGCACACTGCAGCTACCACTGCACCACCCCTCACCTATAAATTGCTACCAGATGGGATCTCCAGAGCAGTTTGTTCTGTAAGCTAGGGAATGGAGTCCAGCTGGCTCAGATGCCAGCCTCTATATTGCTGTAGAGGTAAACTAGCATTTAAACCAGGAGTGTCAGGTTCGAGGGATGGCTCAGCAGTTATGAGCACTGGCTGCTTCTTTAGAGGATCCAGAACCCACATGTCTCATGCATGTCTGTAACTCCAGCTCCAGGACATCTAATGACCTATTTGACCTCCTCCAGTACCAGACCATGTGCATGGTCCATATGTATGTATGTATGTGTGTGTATGTGTGTGTGTGCACGCACGCACAGGCAAAATACTCATACCCATAATATAAATAAATCTTTAAACTAGCGAACTTTTGGATAAAGCAGATCACATGATGTCACATGGTGGGCCTTATCTGATGAGTCAACATCTCTAAGAGCAAAGACTAAGTAAGCTTGTTCGAGCAGAAGGGTGGCCTTGAGATTATGACACAGAAAATGCTTCTATCTTCAGCCTACCAGCCTGTCCCCAAAACTAAGACTTCTACAATGATATGTCATATATCAGCTTCCTGAAACAAATCTCTCCTCGTGAAAATCCCTAGGAGATGCAATGTATATATAAGCATTCTGTATCACTCAGAAACCTAACTCATACACACATGCATGCAAACACACACACACACACACACACACACACACACACACACACACACACACGGTTCTAAGCCTCTGGATAACCTGATTAACATACCCCATTCTTCTACTTCATGCACTGAGAAGGGTGCAACCTGAGCTTGCCTCTGTGGCAGCAAGTACTTTTAGTAAATACATCAACCTGGGTACCAGGTTGAGCATCTGCTTCTTGCAATCCTTCCAGGAACAGCCTGGCTCTTTCCCAGTGCTGAGGGGGTCCCTTGCACATACGGGACAATGCTATTATAAAATGGATTTGATTAAAAGAAAATGTTGACACTAATGACAAGCATCCACAATGAAGATTACATATCAGTACTAAACAGTCACCAAGACGTCAATTTTTATCACATGCAGTGATTTGCTCGCTCACTCGACAAATATTTACTGAAAGTGTGGATGGGCCATGCTTTCTTCTAGGTGCTGGGAATGCAGCAACAAAGAAAGCAACTGCATTCAAGCAGGAGAGACAGGCAACATGCAGATTGATATGTAATATTTTGTTGAAGAGGAACTGAGCCCAATAAGGAGACTGGACATAGAGGAGTAGGAGTAGGTGTAAGATGCTCAGAGGTTACAGTGAACAGTGGCATTTGAAAGGAGGCAAGAGGTAGGCTAGGAGGCTATGAGAGAGGAAAGCATCTCAAGAGCATCGCCAGCAAAGGCAGAGCTCCTGAGGAGGCACACTGGGTGAGCAGCCAGCAGCCAGCATGGTCAGAACAGACTTAGAAAGAAAAGAAGAGAAGCCGTAGAGAAAGGCCAAACACAGCAGTCATTAAATGTTGGCCCAGAGGAGGTGTCCTGACTCTGTGAGACTCCTAAGAGGAGGCAGCTCAGAATGTGAGGGCCTTAGTTTGATATTTGTCCACAGAGGTGGAGGTAAAAAAGGGGAAGGTGTGGGTTTTTCTATACAGTAAGTTAGGACCCACCATTCCTGAGCTGCAATATACCCATAGCTAGACTTTCTGTCTCTCTTGTCTTGCCTCATCCCTAGAGGTGAGATTGAATTTAACCCCATTGTGACGTAGCTGATGTTGGAGAAAGGCTGATAAGAGAGAATGCCACCAAGAGTCATGTTGATGTTTGTATTATTTTTTGGTTTTGTTTGTTTGATTGCTTTTTAAGACAGTCTCACTTTGTACTCCAGGCTGCCCTTGAATTTGCAGTATTGCCCAGGCTAGCCCCAAACTCATAGTGATCCTCCTGTCCTCACATCTTACCATCTTTCTATCCCTCCAGCAATATTCTACAGCTATCAACAACACTATTGCCCTTTATCCATTACTGATTCTATTCAGTGGAGAGAAGAGAGAGAGCGATCTTATCCATATTCAGGAGATAGTACCTTACTCTCAGAAGTTGCTTAGGGATCTCTGTGTTTAGTAAACAGAGACAAGCAGCTAACCATAAAGGACTCTGCCCCTCCTCAATGTGATTTCTTTTATTTTTTTAAATAGCTATTTATTTATTATGTATACAGTATATAGAAGAGGGTACCAGATATCATCATAGATGGTTGTGAGCCACCATGTGGATGCTGGGAATTGAACTCAGGACCCCTGGAAGAACAGTCAGCGCTCTTAACCTCTGAGCCATCTCTCCAGCCCCCTAAGTTATCTTTTTTGGGGGGCAGGTTGGGTTTTTGAAAAATATATATTTATTTATTTATTATGTGTACAGTATACAGAAGAGGGTACCAGATCTCATTACAGATGGTTGTGAGCCGCCATGTGGTTGCTGGGAATTGAACTCAGGACCTCAGGAAGAACAGTCAGTGCTCTTAACCTCTGAGCCATCTCTCCAGCCCCAAAGTATGGTGGCAGCAAGAACCCCATGTCCCCTGAGAGCCAAGTCAGTCTTTCATTCAGAGAGCTCAGCCCTGAAGCAAATTCAGAGGTCTCAGCAAGAAACTGTTCCTGACCTGGAAGCCAGAGAGGGACGCTGTGTTCTCCTACCCCTCAGAAGTGACGTACCCCTTCCTTTTCCAATGTCCCCTTTCTGTCTGGAACATGAGGAGGACCACGATCGGCCCTCCCCGCCCCCCAGCTAGAGCTGATGACTCAGAGGCCACCTGCATCCACTTTTCAGTTCTGCCTGTAGTAAGTAGATCCTCTGTTCTTGCCTCCAAGCCACCAGCGAGCGGTGCCCTCTGCCTGGGCTCCATCTGAATACTGAAGCATTCTTCTGGGATTCGTCACTTTCTGAGAGAGATTACATAAAGAGGAGCTGTTTCCAGGACAGAGCAAGGGCTCACCAATGGAATTTAGAACAATCCTTGGAAAAGCCAGTCCCCCAGAGAAGGGAAAATTGCCCTGGTCTAGCAGAGTCATCACTTGAGAACAGCCCTTGGGGCTGCAGGGACCCTCTGGTGAGAAGGGAAGCAGAGAACCCCAACTCCTGAGCCTTGTGCTCCAGATGTTTGCAGGACTTAGACACAAGGGTCGGGCTTGTGGGGATGGAATGGGAAGGTTCTGGCTGTCCCATCTCTTCTCAGTGAGGGTACCTCCCAGCCTGCAGCTCTTTGGTACCAACCTCATGTTCCCCCATTAGCCCCTCTGCTAAAGATGCTCAGATGGTCCATGAGTGTTCAAAAAATAGCAGCCAAAGCTGGCCTCTGAATGTTTGGTCCACCCTGCTTGCTACCTCTATTGAATGACTTCTGGCTCCAGCAACCCGGGAATCAGGCATGAAGTCCTCTTGCCTATGAAACTGGACTTCCTGCATGACACTTGGTAATATCTCTGGTGACATAAGATCAAGCCACCACCCACTTCTCCATAGTCCTTGGCTTAAGCCCCTTTAGTTCAAACTTCCTGACCCTGTTCACCTTACCTTGACTTTTGCCTCAGCTATGGCTCCTACATTTCTCCTTCACCCTACTTCATTCTACCCACTATTGCTTCTCACGGGTGTAGATTGGAGGTGGGCTCATCAAAGCCCTGGGAGACAAAAATGGGGCTCCATGGAAACAAGACACCTTGAGAAAAGAAACCATTTCTCATATCATGTTCCTACTGTTTATCTCAGATCATGGCAGAGGACCTCTAGATAAAGGGATGGATGATGAATGGATGAATGGATGATGTATGCATAATACATGAATGATGGTTGGATGGAAGAATTCTAGCTTTGAGCATAAAGAAATGGAAACCATGTCTAAGAAATGAGGAGTATTTTGAATAGAGTTTGTACCTCTGGGAAGGCCCATTTCTTGAGTTTTGGAGACCCATTTCAGAAATGTCATTCCAGCCCCTGGATGAGAAAACTCACCCATGAGTACAATCAGGAAATACCTTCCTGAACGATGAGATGGAAAATGAAAACCAAATGGCTAAGGAATGCCGCCTGCTTTTCTCATTCTTCACTGGGGGCAGAGCGCTTGGACTCGGCTGAATCACGGGTTGATGAGCTGATGGAGGATGACCCACAATACTCTGGAACATGTTTACATGACAGAACCTGGTTTTGCAATATCAGCATCCTTCTCTGGAACACCAGGGACAAATTCCAGAGGAGAAGGCTTGCTATCTATGGACTCCCAGTGACTCATGCAACCAGCAGAAGGGACATGACAATTGGGTACAGCTCAATGGAGCAGGCAACTCAGCCTATGCCAAATGTTATCAGAATGAAATCACGTAGAACTTTCTAGAAGATTCAGTGAGAGGCAGAGGACAGTGGCTGCCTACGCTGCACACTACTACATTCCTGTATCCTGCATAGCCTACTCATGGTGAGACATGGGGAAAGAAATGACTTACCATGATGCTTGGAAAATCAAACTCAACACTACCAAAGAAGAGCTGAAAAAGACTCCAAGCCAAAATGTTGTCTCTGATATCAAGAGAATTGTGTAACAAAAGAGGCAAACAGGTAATTTAGGAGGAGAGAAGGTGGCATTGGGGGTTCTCTTGTGGACATCTTTGATGTTTTCTGGAGGAAGTGGAGAGAGGGTGCAGAGAGAAAAGAGAGATAAACATGTTGTGGGTGAATTTCAGTAAGCTTGGACTTATGCAAGGATGCAACGAGGTTGGCTTTGCAGAAGAATGTGACGAATGTGAAGAGCATGGTAATAAAGGAGCTGGGTCATGCTGGCCAACTGCAGTGGTAGTGGAATCCAAATCTGGAGTCTCAGAAAGGATGGGGAATGGTACCAGAGTCATGGAGAATATAGATTCCACTTAGAGACAGATGTAAAGGCTGCAATAGAAAGAAGATTGAGAGAAGATTCCAGAAGATTGTGTTGATTGGGAATTTTTGCCAACTTAACACAAGCTAGCCTCACCTGGGAAGAGAGAGCGTCAATTGAGAAACTGCCTCCATCACATTGGCCTGTAGGTAGGTCCGAGGGGAACTTTCTAGGTTGATGATTGATGTTGGGAGGTCCAGATCACTTTGAGCAATGTCATCTCTGGATATTTCGTGTATAAGAAGCAAACTGAGCAAGCCTAGAGGAGCAAGTCAGTAAGTTCCTCCATGATCTCTGCTTCAGTTCCTGCCATCAGGTTTCCTGCCTGCCTTGAGTTCCTGCCCTGATGTATTTTCATGATGGACCATAAGCTGAGATAAACTCTTTCCTCCCTAAAGTTGTTTTTGGTCATGGTATTTTACCACAGTAGTAGAAATCAAATTAAAACAGACAAATTGACCAGAAAAAAAAACCAAGTATGAAAAATGGGCAGAAAGGGACCAAGAACCAGTAGTGGAGGCAGGAGACATCACTGTGTTAAATCAGGGTTGTGTTGTTTTCACCCAGCAAGAAGACCTTGTCATGTGGATGGACACACAGATGACTGAAGCAATGTGTGTGTTCCCTAGACAGTGTCCTCTTGATCAAACCATTGCTTCTTATCCAGGTCTGATTGTCAAATACGGAGACCTCAAGTCTGTGCTAAAAAACATGTGCCAGCATATAGTCTGCATATGGAGCTACATAATTATCTAGTACAAAGTAAAATTCCCTAAAAGGTTCTCTTTCAATAAACTTTCTTTGTTAGAAAACTCCTTTCTGTGGAAAAGGAAGTAGAAGAGACTGGTGACATGACAGGCAGAATGAGTGGTCCTTGATCCAGACGGAGGACAGCGATGCTAATGAAGAAGCATACAGGAGTGATAGTGATGGCCGTCTTCCTAGAGATGGTGTGATAGCTAGTTTTTGTCAGCTTAATACAAGCCAGAGACACCTGAGAAGAAGAAACCTCAGCAGAGAAATTGTCTCCATCAGATTGGTGTGTCTGTGGGGGTGTTTTCTTGATTCCTAGCTGGGGGAGGAGGGCCAAGCCCATTATGGGTAGCACCACTTCCAGACATATGGTTTAGGATGGTACAAAAAAGGTAACTGAATATAGCCTGGAAGCAAGCCAGTAAACAGGCCTCTGCTTCCGTTCCTCCTCTAGACTCTGTCCTTGGCTTGTCTTGATGATGGATTATAAAATGTAAGAAGACATAAACACTTTCTTCCCCAACTTGCTTTTGGCCACAGTGTTTCTTACAGCAACAGAAGGCAAACTAGAATGGATGGCGTCCATGCCAGATCTCATATTGGAGATATACCATGGCCTGCTTGCAGTTTACAAGCAGGAGTGAGTGAGTAAGGACTGGAATCATCATCTGCTGTTACGTTCTGCTCCTCAACTGTAGTAGCGTTCTAAGTGAACAGTGAACGATAATACAGAAGCTCTGACTTTACCCAGTGGTTTTAATGATTTCACCTAGATAGTCACTTTCATCTCCCTGTGACAAGATGGAGGCCACGTAACTAGGGAAGGCCTCTTTTGGCTCACAGTTCCAGGGGACCTCAGTCCATCATGGTGGGGAAGGTGTGGTAGCTCTGCTTGGCTCCTGGCAGTGTGGAAACAGGTGGCAGAAATCATTCACATCCAGGTGTGTTAATCCCACTGATTGAGACCCCTACCACAGTTTAAAGCCAAATGTGAAGTGAGCTTTAATTAAATACTAGCAAGGTGGGTAGGCTCTAGCTAGGCCCATGCACAGGTTCCTGGGAAATGACCCAGAACCGAGTATGGTTAGGGTTTAAGAAAGAAAACCCATTTAGCAAAGCACTAAAGTGGTATATTAAAAATATTAAAAAATGTAAGCTTTGCAAAAAAAAAAGAAAGAAAGAAAGAAAGAAAGAAAACTCATAATTCATTGCATTTCCTAACAGGTCTAACAAGGGCAAGTATACATCCTGACTTCTTCCTGCCTATGTACCTCCTGCCCACATGTAATCAAGCAACAGTGCAGATGGGTCAAATAAACTTGTTTAGGGGAGTGAAAACATGCGGCTTGTTATCTCCCACAAACACAGCCTCCAGCATTTCAGGAACTATCTGTCCTTGGGCAAGGGGCTTGGAGATCTGAGGTATTTTGTTTCATGAATCTCTGAGTTCAGTTAAAACGTAACTTCGGCTCTCACAAGAGCAGCAAGAATCATGGGTATAACCTACAGAGGCCGTGATGATTAATCTTTACTGTCAACATGGCTGGATTGTTCTCTTACATTTATTCATATGTAAAAGTGCATATCCACAATGCATGCCTGTCATAGCATACATATGGAAGCCAGCCGACGAAGTGTGTAAGTCAGTTCTCCCCTTACACTATGTGGGTCCTAGAGACCAAACTCAGAGCTTAAGGCTTGCCCAGAAACACCTTTACCCTCTGGGCCATCTCACTGATCACTTAACTATATTTAGAATCATCTTAGAAACATACTTCTCAGTGTGTCTATGAAGAAGTTTCTAGAATGATTTAACCAAAAAGAGGGAAGGCCCACCCTAAATGTGAGCAGCACCATGCCATGGTCTGTGGTCCTAGTGTCCATCATTGTTTCCCTCTGGACACATGGCCACCCATCTCATGTTCCTGCTCCCGTATCCTCCCCTGGACTGAGGACTTCTCCTTAGAGTGTACTCGATCCTCACCTTGTTTTTGCCAGACGGGTTGTATCAGTAAGGAGAAAGTAACTACCCAGAGTTCCACTCCAGTGACCAACATCTGCCAACTACCTCATCTCCTAAAGGTTTCACAGCCTCCAGAGTGGTGCCACTAGCTGGGGGAACAAGCATTCAAAACATGACTCTACAGGGAGGGCACTGTTAGTGTGTCCTTTGAGACGAGCACCCACCATCTTAGGAGGGCTCAACTGTACTCTCCTATAATGGATTAGCTGAGTTGGGCTTATTGACTATCTACATCCCTTCATGGAAAGGTTGGAAAAGCCATACAGTCCTCACCTGAGTGTCCAGCCGCTCCCTACCATGTACTGTATGCCCCCCTGCCTTAACTGCACATGAGCTTGGGGAGGGTCAAGACTGTATAGTGGGGGAGGGCCACTGTGGGAGAAGGGCTTTCTGGGAAAGCCCTCATCCCTACTCAGGAAGGCTGTACAGTGTCAGTCTACTAGGGGAAGGAGCACCCACCTCTTTAAGTAACCCCTCACCTGTGTCCTACAAGAAACCAAATAAACTCATTACTTCCCCAGAGTGCACTTTGGCAGAATCGTGCCTCGGTTTGTTGTTGGGACCTTAGTTTTTAGGAGAAAAGTAGACGTTGCTTATGTCTTCCCCTTCCAAAGGGATTTTAACAACAAGAAATATTCCAGAATCAAACCGTAACATCAGTGTACACGGTGAAGTTAAAAATAAAAAAGTAAACAGAAAATGAACTCACCGAGGAAGTATGTAGAGCTGGAAGAAGCCCAAAGAGAGTGAGGGAGCCTCACTGAACCTGAGCTGCCAGCTCAGCCCAGCTGCAAACTGTGCGGGCAGACGCTTCAAAGCGCATGTCTGTTTGACATCGGTGTTGTGGTTTAAATGTGAAATGTCTCCCACAGGCTCTTGTGTTTAAACACTGGTTCCCCAGCTGGTAGTGCTGTTCGGGGAGGTGATAAGATCTTTGATACAGAGGACCTAGCTGGTGAATTATGCCTCTTGGGCCCTGTATCATACCTAAGATCTCTCTTTTCTGATGTACTGAGATGTGAACAAGCTGTGCTGTAAGTTTCTATAACCATGGCCAAGGTGCTTCAGCTCCCATGATTTCCCTGCTATGATGGACTATATCTCCTGAACCAAGAGTCAAAGTAGCCTTCTCCCATTAGCTGCTTCTCCATCCTCAGAGAAGGAAAGGATTTTCCCCCAACCCCACTGCATGACCCAATCTTCCTAGTTTGAACTGAGACTGGGGTAAGATGCCTCCTCACTGCTAGGCCCAGCTTTCCCGACAAGAGCAAGAGTCCATCTTCACCCATGCAACCCTGTTCCCTATGACAGGCCACCCTGTCAGGTCTCTGACATATGCTTTCTGATAGTTTCCCCAAGGGTCACACTGGCCACACCCTTGGGGTTTGGCTCCCAACTCACTCCAAGTTCCGCCAGCAAAATTATCTTTAATCAATGCTGTTCAGTCTGCAGCTTCTCCCTAGGGAATGCTGCTAGGCAGTCAGTCTGTTTCACAATCATTGGCTTCACATCAGGACCAGAGGAACAGGGTGTAGTGGAAAGAGCACCATGAGAGGCCGGAGCCCTGGTCCAGACCTCCTGATTCTAATGAAGTAGTCTTCATTTCCATACCATGTCCCTTTCAAAGGGTTCAATCAGCAAAGTAAAGTGGTATACAATTGGGTCCATAAACACTTTGTATAAATGAGAGCACACACACCAGCACCCAGCCTCAGGGTAGGCTCCTCTTAGCCACATTTATACTGTGATCCTGAGCTCTTGGCCATAGCTGCTATTACCAAGAGTGACTGACCACACCTCATATAGGGCAGTTAGCACCGTTTCTCCAAAATAACTCAGGATAAGGAAAGGAAGAAAACAAGAGAGAGAGGACTCAGAAGCTGGGGATAATCATGTTCTCAACTGAGCCATCTAGAGAGTGAAAACCTACTGCAAGGGATGGAGAAGAAGACACTCGAAGGCCTGGCAGACAAGACAGGCAGAGAGCCTGGGGATTTCTGTTCTGCGTTTCCAGTCTCACTGACCTGAGACCTACTCAGAGGCAGGGTCTCTCATAGTTTTGGAGCTCACCAATTCAGCCAGACTGGCTGGCTAGTGTTTCCAGGGCTCTTCCCATTCCCTTCCCCAGTGTTGGGATATAAACATGCTGCTGCATCTGGTTTGTATGTGGTTCCTAGTGACTGATTCAGGTTCTCATGCTTTAGAGCAGTACTTTACCAACTGAGCCATTATCCCTGCCCCAAGCCCCTAAGATGGTTTATAAAAATGGGTTGGAAGGCTCTGGTCCCTCCCCTCCTGACAATTTCAGGGAGTGAATATTTACAAGCTCATGTCCTGCTGGTCCATCTGGCTTCCTAGCCCTGCTCCACACATCTCAATCCAGCTTCTGGTCCTCATCTGCATCTCACTACATCCCCACAAACAGCCCAGTGCTTTGGCCATAGTAAGTGTCCCATCCACTCATATCAGGTTGAGACAGAGAAAATTCAAAGCTATTATTCCTCTGTGAGATGTGTTCCTCAGAGTTAGCCAACTGCTCTTCCCTCCCTGGGCAAGGTTGTCCATAATGGATCCATGACCCCCGCATAAGGCCAGATCTCAACCTCTGATACAGCCAGCCCACAGCTTCCCAAGTTTTATTTTTATTAACCCAACTGGAAAATTGGACTTCACTCAGGGCTGTGCTGCAGAACAGATGCTAGGGCTGGGCTCTGGTTTCCTAGATAAACACATTTCGATAATATGCATCTACCCGTGAAATGCTCTCTGTGGCGGCACGTGGCAGCTCTCCAGAAGAAAGAAAAACAGTGTCAACGCTACATTCGAGGGTTCTTACTCCCTTTCCTGGCCAGAGGCTCCACTGCAGGCTGACTCCCTCCAGACTGGCTCCCCTTGTCCTCTCTTGCCTCTGGCTAGGAATTTAGCAGCTTCTAGAAAGAACACCAGGCTTTCCCCTATTCTCTTTCTTGATCAAGAACCTTCCTCTGCTCTCCCACCATGCCCTTAGTGAACTCCAGCCCAGAACAAGGAGACACTATGTACTTCAGTTTGCCAGGTGTGTCTGCCTCCTCCAGAGAAGCAGGAAAGCTCCCCGAGGTTAGGAACAGAGCCTGGTACATGCTGTCATGCCGTGCCCAGAAATGGCCCTGGCACAGAGAGAGTGGACAGATTGGCTAATGTTGCTGAATGAGTGAATAAAAGTGAGTCACATTAGCTGAAGCCAGTGAGGGAGGCACGAGATTCAAGAACGTACCTTGGGTGTTCTCCAGCCCATGCTGGGTGTGGGGACCAAGGAATCACCATACATTTCAGCCCTCAAGATACAGACATCAATGAAAGGAAATAAGGTAGCAAAATGAGGATTTCTTTCCCCTCCTGACACCCCACTATCCTTGTGAAGAGGATAGTTATCAGTGAGTGGATATTAGGATGAAAATCCCAATCATGGAGGATGCTTGATATGAGAAAAGTGATGAAATTGTAGCCCAGTCATCAAGAATGCTTGCCTAGCATGTGCAAAGCCTTGGGAAAGAAGAAGAGGAGGGGGGGGGGTGAGAAAGCCATCCTGCATTGGCGGATGCAGCCCCTGGACCAGAGCAATAAACTGGAGGAGAAGGAAACTGACTTGTCTTGTGGCTTCTTCTCTCTAACTGTTCTGAAAAGACATGAAGATGCCTGGGACATAAAGATATAACGCCAGTCTTGAATAAAGCTGAGATTCTGAAAAGACCAAGGAGCACACCAAGAGAACTAGTCATTTCTCCATTGCTACTTACTGGCTTAGGGACTGATGGATGACTGGGGGGACCCTCTAGAATACAGGTATATGTGAACCTGACAGGAGGTAGCATATAGGATGACAGAAAAGTTACAGACATCTTACAAGCACCCACAGAAGATCAGATAGTATGAGAAAGTATTTGAAAGGAGCTCTGATATCCTTCAGAAACATTTGTCTCCTGCCCTGGGCTCAAGTCTTATCACTACCTCCCTTCCTTATGTTCTGGGTCTCTCTGAACTCTGCTGCCCATGGTAGGGAGTGAAAATCTTGTCATATTGTACCCAGGGGAGAGGTTTGTATTGGGAGGGTGAGCATGAGGATTCTGATAGCTTCCAGGGAAATGACAACATCACCCGCTACTGTTACCAGAAAGGTTTCCCTTTTTACCAATACAACTTGGTGTCTGTGTTCTGAGGACAGATACATCAGGGAGATATGTAACCACTATCCCCCACCAAGCAGACTTTGGTCTTAACTATGTGTCATTAGGTGGTGGGACAGAGCCCAGCTGTCATTCAGGAAGCATGGGGAGCATTCAAACTCTTCAGTAAAAGCCAAGACCAGAGAAGGTTCTGGATGATAAAATGTCATCTGTATTTGTTCAGGTTAAGTTGCACCCCTGCTTTATGTGAAAGGAGAATTGATTATTTTAAAAATGAAGGAAACCTAGCCTTTTAGTTTAAATTAAGTAGGACAGAAAAATGACACAATTATAGCAGCTGCAATGGTTATTTTCAGATATATGACAATTTCACAGTTCTAAGTAACTCTGAGCAATGACAATATTTCCTTTTGTTTTGACTAAAAGCAATTTCTTAGAAATATTTGCAGATTCTGGAAAGAGCCCTGGGGTGCGCAGATGCCCAGACTCTGAGAAGTGAAACCCAGGTGGCCCCAGAGCCCCAACACAGCCACTTGTACTTCATTTTCTTGTTCTGACCACAGCCCAGTCTGTCTGAGGGCTTACAGTGCTGCGTTTATGAACCTTGAAATTCTGGTGTGCCTGCACTTTCCCTTTTCTGTGTCGTCTTTATCCATCCGTCTCTTCCTTCTTTTTAACACCCCCCCCAATCTATCCATAAAATTCAGTTTATTCAGGATCCATCTACTCTTATTTGGGGAATAGACTGTGAGATAAAAACCTAAAGAAGGAGGCAAAATGAGGTTGACAGAAAACCCCAAGAGATCCAGGGAACAGGAGCTGAGACTCAGAAACGGGCTGACAGGGTTCAGGAACAAGAGAAACTTAGGGAAGCAGAATCCAGAGAAAGGGAGACTGAGGCAAGGTAAGAATTTTCATGGGACCATAACATGATTACAATGCCTTAATTTATACACAACAGTTCTCCACATTATAGAGTCAAATCTGCCAGCTTTTTCCTTAAAATTTTAGAGTGATCTTTTCTACCCTAAGATTTTTGTTCTGTTGCTTTGCGTTTGTTTAGATAGGGTCTTGCTGTAGCCCTGACTATCCTGGAATTCAATATGTAAGCCATGCTGGCTCCAACCCACAGATATCTGCACCTCAAGTGCTGGGGTTTGCCACCACACCTAACCAATAATATTCTTCTTCACAGGAATTCCTCCTTATCACTGTTTCACTTCCCCTGGTTTTAGTTGCCTGTGGCCAACCCTGGTCCTCACATATAAGTAGAAAATTCCAGAAATAAACAATTCAGAATATTTTAATATTTATTACAGCATATCGTTCTAATTATTGTACTTTATTGCTGCTATTATCAATTCCCTGCAGCTTTATAAATTAGACTTTGTTATAGGCGTGCATATATGTATATGTAGAGAGGTGAGTGGTCAGTTCAATTCCCCATTTAAAGCATCCTGTCTTGAAATGTAACCCTCTGGGTAAGGAAGGGTAGGAGCCTACTAAATTTTATTCTAAAACTTTTTTGTTTGTTCTTTAGTTATTTCCAGAGTCTATTTGAAGATTTGTTTTCTATGTGTGTGAGAAAGCAGTTTCAGCTTAACTCTTTTCCAAGTAGGTACCTAAAGTAACACCAAAATATTGAAAAGTCCCACCTATTCTCCACCTCTTGGCCTCTCATTTGGAATACCATACCCATCAAGGAGTCCCATCTGCCTTGCACTCTCTATTGTGCTTTACAGAAGAGTCTGTCCATCCCATGCCAACACACAGTGTTTCAAATCCTGTGGCTTTATTGTGGATTTTGATATCAAATAAAGCAAATTCTTCTTTTTCAAAATGTTCTTGGCTGGGTTTTTTCGCTTTCTATTCCAGATGAACTTCAGAATCAGCGGTCATAAAAAGTTCAGAACACATCAAATACCTTGTTTCTGAATGTTCCTCCTCTTCCAGTTACTAATCTGACCTTCTCTCCCCACCCCCATTTCCTCTGTGCAGCACAATGGGGCATCAGTGAGGTCCTCTCACCACTCAGAGAACTGGATGCTGATGATTTCCATCTGATAAATAAAATTAAAGCCACACGAAGAGGCTATTCTTGGGGTCAGAAGTAGAAAGCACAAAGCACTATAATCCGATTAGACTTAATTATTTTAAAAATATTTACTTAACTGTCAATTGTGTGTATGTGGGTGAGCATGTGCACATGAGTGTTGGTGCCTGCTGAGACCAGAGGTACTGGTTCATCTGGTCCTGCAATTATAGACAAGTGTGAGCTGCCTAACCCGAGTGCTGGGAATTGAACTAGGTCTTCTGGAATAGCAGCATGCAATGTTAACCACTGAACCATCTCTCCAACCCCAGTAATCTTTTTTTCTTACAGAAAAAGAGACTATTCTGGTATGGAGATACTGTCTTTAACAGGACACTCTAGAGGCAGAGGTAAACAGAACTCTGTCAATTCAGGGTCATGCTGGTCTAAATGGCAAGTCCCAGGTCAGCTGGGGCTATATGGTGGGATGCTGTCTTTTATTATTATTTTTTTATCATGAAAAAGTATATTTAGAATTAGTCAACTGGACTGAGTTTAGATGATCCCAATTTTGTTGGCAACATCCAGAGCATCATAATCAATTAATGAGCCAACTGAATGAACATACACCTTCTCTCTCCATCAGGCCTTATGAGGGTGTTGACTTTGGCCACATCAATGTCCTAGAGTTTCTTCACAGCCTGTTTGATCTGGTGCTTGTTGGCCTTGACATCCACAATGAACACAAGTGTGTTGTTGTCTTCTATCTTCTTCATGGTTGACTCAGTGGTCAGTGGGAACTTGATGATGGCATAGTGGTCAAGCTTGTTTCTCCTGGGTGCGTTTTTTCAAAGGTATTTGCCCTGTCTCCTGAGCCTAAGGGTCTTGGGCCACAGGAAGGTGGGTGACGTGCGGATCTTCTTTTTCTTGTGGCTGTGGACACCTTTCAGCACTGCCTTCTTGGCTTTCAAGGCCTTCGCTTTGGCTTCGGCTTTGGGAGGGGCAGGAGCTTCCTTCTTCGCTTTCGGCGCCATCTTGGTGCAAAAGCAAGATGCTGTCTTAAAGAAAAGAAGGAGATATTGACAAGAGGTAGCCAATGTCCCAGCCCTCAAGCCCCTCTGCCCCCCTTGCCAGTGAACATTTGACACACAGTCAACACAACAGGCACTAGTGAGCTTGGAAGCCACTTCAAGTACTGACAAAATTGTGTTTCATGAGACCCATGCTCTAGCCAAGGACACTTCCCAAAGCAAAGCCTGCTTTGTGAGGCATCTGCTAAAAATGAATGAGCTTCTCCTGGCAGGAGCTGGCCTGGCCACATGCTTTCTTACAGGATAGTGTGCCAATGCTCCGCTCCCATTAAGTGAAACAGTGGGTAGCTTCCTGGGTTTTCAAACCTTCTTTTCTTTTTGTCAGCAGGAAGTTTTCCACACACTCTCACTTACTGTGCAGGGTGTTTACAATGCCAGGACAGCCTGCTTCCTCTTTTTTACCTGAGTCATGCTAGACACTGGCTATGGCTGTGATCGTCCTAATTCTGAGTTTTCTGAGACAGCCCAGATTTTAAATATTCTGAACTTTAGCCGTAAGCTGTTAAAAAATACTTGGAATTTGAAGGTTTCCATGCCCAGCTAACTCCTCCCATATTGCATTAACGCTGGGAAATAGCCCAAAACAATTTTGTAAGATGATGTGTTCTGAAAAAAAAAAGAAATCTTGTTATAAAACATTCCTAAACCATGACAAACGCATCCCTCGACTGTTTCTAACTAATCACTCCAGATTATATTTAGCCAAAGGAATTTTTTATTTGGACTGTGTATTCCTTTTTATACATCATGTCTGTTGAAAAAAAATTAAAACTTGAATAGATACTTCCTTATATCAAAATGAATTGGAAGGAAGAGGAGGGATGGAGGAGAGGGCGGTATGGCGGAGAGGGAGGGAGGGAAGGGAGGTAGAGAAGGGAAGAGAGAGAATGGATATCATTCACAACACTCAAGGTGGCCCAGTGGGGACATTCCAGTCACTGCTGGGAAGTATGGAGCTGTCCGCAAGGAAAGTGCTGACAATTTACTGGAGTTGAACAGGGGCTTCCCTCCAGGGTCCTGAAAGATCCCTTCCATACCCCTAACCTATCCTATCAGAAAAATGTAAAGTACTACAAGAATCTACATCAACTTGTAGTAGCCCCCTTATGTAGCAGACAGGCCTCCAGAGTTCTCTGCATCTTTCCACACCATCCAACCCGCACATAAGGTCAAATCTCCCACTTGGGAATTCTCTGAACACTCAGCAATGCACACTGGAGATGCTTCTAGAGGGTCTAGCAGTCACTGTAGATGGTCATTGCATGAACCTAGCAGGAAAGCGGGATCAGCTGCTGAAGATGGAGGGAATGTGCTCCCAGTCTCTCTCCATTTCCAGACGACCCCTTTATTTTTCCATTTCCATATTAAGTCTAAGAACCTGAGAACCCACCTTTCTTTTCTCCTTACTCACAGATCTCTAAAAAATGGTTATTCTTTTAGAGAGGGTACAGTTGATTGACTTAGATGCTTGTAACAGGATGACTCTAAACAAACTAATATTCCATCTAGGCTTGATGACCTCATAAGCAAGGCAGCAGATGCCAGAGACTCCAAGCCTTTCTCCTGTCCTCAGCCTTCTTCCCTATCCCCCTCAGCCCCATGCCTTCCATCAGGCCAGTGACAGCCTCTCCCTCATGGTCTCCAGCACTGAAGACTCCATATGTGAACTCTGCAGCAGAGTCTAGAAATGGACCCACTATAAGTACAAAAGTATTAGACAAGTCTAAAGACCTTGACTATGGACAATTTGAGATGTGCAAAGTCACAAAAGCAGAGAGACCCCCAATGTTTTTTAAAAATTCAGGAACATTGATTCCTCATTTTTTATAACTTTTTTATTTTATAAAAGCATTATATAGTTATTAGAAGTATTTGAGCAGTATTACAGCATACAAAGAAAAAAAATCTTGAATCCTCAATATAACAACAACCCAAAATAACAATAGCTGGTATAGTATAATGCTATTGCAGGTGTCTTCCTTTACATGCACAGACAAGTAAGTAGGTGATCAAGAAAGAAAAAGCAGATACTACATCATGGACAGATAAATGGGTGGACAGAGGCTGCACTGATGGACAGGTGAATGAGTGGAAGATGTCATACTTTAATGTTGTTACTCTTATTTTATATACATTGGTGCTTTGCCATGAATGTTGGGTCCCCTGGAACTGGAGATACAGATGTTGTGAGCTGCCATGTGATTGCTGGGAATTAAACTCAGGTTCTCTGGAAGAGCAGTTAATGTTTTTTATTTAAGGCAAAATCATTAATCTTTGATTGAACAGATTAAAAAGAGTAAGGTGATGGAATTTCTTGACTCTATTTATTTTTCACAATAAGCATTTCTTAGCCAGATATGATAATGTACATCTGTGATCCCAACACCGAGGAGGCTGAAGCAGGAGGATTGCAAGTTTGGGACTAGCTTGGGCTAAATGGTGAGACCTTGTCTCAAAACACAGCAATAAAGGAAAATGTATTTAAAATATTATTTAGAAATTAAAGCCACTTTTTATCTTATTTTAATTCAATTTTAGGCAACGTCAATCAGGAACCCCTCTTATATGCCCCACGTCCCCTCCCCCATTTTCCCAATGTATTTCTTTTCTATTTTTGTCTCTTTATGAGTCATTTCCAAGGTATGTGATTGGGACTAAATGGTGCCTATAACAAAGATGTGATGGCATAGATATGTGGTAAACACTAAAGAATACCAATAAAAAAGCCCATCTTAAAAGACATCTCATGTCACTTAGTTGCATAAACATAATAATAAATTCAACTATTTATACGGATCACTGACCCGGTATGCCTAATTGCTCTGAGTCACAAGGATGATTACGTAGGATTATCTTCAAGTATCAGGGTTTTGTTTTGTTTTGTTTTAATGAAATTAAATGAGCAGACAACCTGGGTAATCTCAAAAGGTCATACAGTATGACGGCATTTGTAATTAATCTCCCCATAGATTCCCTCGGGGAATCCCCATTGGAGAGGAGGACAGACTGACCGAGCAATGTGCTAGCCATACTGAGAACTCAGTGCCCATCAGACACATGGCTAAGAACCTTACATATAGTGACCCATTTAATCACCCACTATTCTCATGAGAAACTTACTGGATTCCCAATTTTAAACATAAGGAAACAGACAGTGGTCAAGGATTGACTAAGTTCTCACAGCTGGCAAAGTCTCAACTTCATAAAGCCCTTCATAAAGAGTAAGAGACAAACTGTTTGCTCAATGGTGATGGGAGAGTTGTTTTATGTGAGAGAGATGTATGTAGTTCTGTATGAGATGTATCTATGGGCGTATGTACATACGTGTGCATGGTTAGAGCTGACATTAAGTAAGTGGCTTGTTTTTGTTTGAGCCAGGGTTTCTCTGTAAACGTGAAATTCACAGGTTCTGCTAGCCTGACTCAAGGATCCATTCACTTCTCTCTACCTCCCCTGTGCTGGGATTAGAAGACATAAGCCACTGAACCCAGTTTTTTTTTAAATGGCTGCTGGGGAGCTGAACTCGGGACTCCATGCTTGTGTGACAAGCATCTACCCAGTCTCAGAGCTAGAATTTAGACATTGCTTTCCTTGGCTGCAATAACTTACTGACTTGAGTTAGTGGCCTTGAGTTAAGCATACATCCTCTCTGGGCCATGGTACCCTCAGCAAACAAGGGCCTAATAAGGACTTCCTTGCCGTCACCAGGACTTCGCTGAGTATGCCTGGGAAAGAGCTTTGTAAATGGTATCATTATCTTCTTCCCTCCAGAACTCTTAGGGCAGAGCTGGAGGCCTCAGCTGGAACTCAGTCAGGAATCAGCCCCCATTGATGAGAAAAACACCATCCCAAGTCACAAAAACAAAACAGCTTTCTTGCCAGAAGACAGAGGGGAGGATGGCAGTTCCGATGGCCATGAACCTTCACCGAGTTCAGGTTCAGAGTGAAGTCTGTCCAGATACTATTAGTTCACACAATTTGTTCTCAAACTATTATCTGACAGCAGAAGACATTTCCTCCAGGCCCTATCAAGGGCCATTGGCTAATATCCACACTCTTTCGGTCATGCTTTTCTCTGCAGCCCTAAAGCAGGCACTCTAGGCAAAGCTCAGCAGCCAACCTGCCTCTATGGATATGGTACCTGAAAGACCAAAAGCCAGTACTAAGAAAGCACAAAGCCCTGAAGACAGAGAAGTTTATTTCTGGCCCCAGCTCAAAGCCGAGACCTTGGATGAGTCCCCCTGTCTTCTAGGCAGAGGAGTGGCTTGTTTTCCCAACACACAGACTTCCTGGATGCTCTCCCAAGGCCTTGCTAACTCTTCCTCATGCTATTCTGGGAGAGGTGTAGCATTGACATGATAGATAGTTGTGATTTATCTGGGAGAGTTTTCAGAGAAAGGAATCCAGCAGGAACCTAGAGACCACAGTCTAGGACAAACTGGAATATGAGAAGCCTTGGCCAAAAGGGTAAAATGATACACAAGTGTGATTGGTTCATAGGGCAAAAGGAGGAAGATGATTCAGATGCAAGATACACTGACAGGCAAAGGAAAGAGAAGCTGCTGGAACCCAAGCTCAGCAAGCCAGAGTCTCCCCTGATGCAGAATTACAGTCTAGGAGCATAATACAGAAACCTGTTTTCTCTAAGCAAAGAGAGGAGTGAAGGGACTGGAACAGAGGCCACTGGATTGATTGATTGATTGACTGACTGAGTGATTGATTGGTTGATTGATTGACTGATTGATTGATTGACTGAGTGATTGATTGATTGATTGACTGACTGAGTGATTGATTGATTGATTTGGGTGTGTGTTCACATGTATGCAAGTACATGTGGAGGCCATTGATTGACACTGGATATCTTCTTCAATCCTTCAGTTGCTTCCTGCTCTATTTTTGAGACAGGGTGTATTAGTTACTTTCCCGAGGCTGTGATAAAAGATCCTGACAAGCAGCGAAGAGGAGGAAGGATCGAGTAGCTCCCAGTTGTGGAGAGATGGACTCTCGTAGCAGAAAAGGCAAACATACCAGGAAGCTGGCTGATCACACTTTCATCTACGCAGAAAGAAATGGGGGTAGGGTAATAAACTATCAAGGTCTGCCCCCCAGGAACATACTTCTTCCAGCAAGGCACCACTTCAAAAAGATTTCATTATCTCCCCAAACAGCACCACCAACTGAGGACCAAGTATCCAAATAAGTGAGACTATATGGGACATTTCTTTTTTAAACTATCACATAGCCTGTCTCACTGAACCTGATTCTGCTAGCCTGGCTAGTTAGCAAGTCCCAGGCATCCTCCTGCCTTTGCCCTTTCAGTGCTGGTTTTACAGATGAGCATAATATGGTTGCTAGGGACTCAAACCCCCCTGCTTGCACACCAAGCACTTTACTGAGCAGAGCATCTTCCTAGCCCAAAGGGTCACTTTTGATTCTGGGCTGGGAAAGCATGACAAAAGGTGGGTAGGGGGTGTGTTTCATCCCTAGTCTAGGGGTTTGAAAAGTTGACTAGACAGAAGAAGGACCGTTAAATATATTTCAGAGGTTTGGAAAGGACTAAGAGCTCTCAAAGTTCTGGAAAGCACATGTTTCTCAGATTTCCACATCTCCAAGGCAAGGCCTGGGGCCCTAAAGCTCTTTCTCTTGTCAATGAGCAAAACCCAGGACCATTTGCACTCCCAGCTGTCCAGCCCAGCACCCAGCATCCCCCCACCTTTCAGGAGTAGTCAAGACTCTCAACTCAGTCCCATGCTATTCTCAAGCCTCATAGAGGGGCTGTCTCTGAGAGCCTGGGAGCCTGCAGATGAGGCCCAGCAGGAAAAGAAAAGTGACCTCTCTGGCTGTGAGCTGTCAAGGTCTCAGGATGATTTCCCATGTCTCTTCCTGTACTGTACTGCAGTTCTAATGTGTAGCCCAGAGAGACGGACAGAAGAAAGCTCACTTGGAATGTCTCCTTAACCCAGGAATGATGCCCACAATGCCATTGGGTCCCCTTGTTACCAGAATTGCTGGGGTCAGAGCCTGGACTGGCAGTCCTAACAAGCTAGGATCAACTACCTATCCTCAATAGGCCAAATGTACAAGTAACAGGGAAAAACAGAGGAGAAGTGTATTCGATAGAACTGCAATTGGAAAGATGGGCAATAAGTGGTCCAGTGGCCACCCTAGTCCATCATCAGGGCACTGGCATATGGCTTACATTTTAACAAATGGCTATGAGTATTGTAAGGAATCCTGCTCAAACTATAGTCTAACATTGTTTCAACTCCAGGCTATCCCGCTGACAAGAAGTCACCCGTGTGACATCTCTTCCTGGCCGGCACTAGGAGCTGGCCTTTCCTTTCTCCAGCATGAGATTCCTGGGGAAATTCCAATTCCCTGGGGTCCATTGTTAAAGCAATGTGATAGCCAGAGCCAGGGTCACACACCTGTAATCTCAGTACTTAGCAGATAGAGGCTCCAAAATTCAAGGTTATCCTCAGCCACAGAGCAAGTTTGAGGCCAGCCTGGGTCACATGGGACAACATAACAAAGTAAATATGAGCTGGCTTACCTCGTTTTGATCTCGAAGGCTTTCCCTCTGTGAATGAAGCTGTCGGGTAGTTTTATGAAAAGCAGTGCTTAGATTCAGGGATGAGCAAGTGAAGCTCATAAAACTCCTGGCCCTCAGTCAGCCCAGCATATTTGTTATCTAGAGCATCCTTGTCTGACATGTCTCTGGGAAAGCATGAATCTTGCAGGGATTTTTTTTTTGGCTGTATCATTTGTGTTGAAGCTTCTCAAGTCTCTGAAACCACAGGACAGGCAAACCAGAAGCCCCTGTAGAGAGCTCATTCTCTCCCGGGTCCCTTAGTTTCCCCCCTTCTTATCCACCATCACCAGACACTTCCTCCGGGATCCCATTTTCTAGACGATGGCTGCTCTCCAGGTACCCTCTTTTTATTCTTGAACATTTACTTGTGCTAAAACTCATAGTACAACATAGCATTTATCAATGTAGGGCTGGTGAGATGTTCCTCAAGTAAAGGCTCTGGCCACCAAGCCTGATGACTAAGCTCCATCCCAGGGACCGTATGATGGAAGGAGATTGAAATCTCCTTAAAGTGATCCTCTGAACCATCCTCAACCGCCAAAGCATAAGCGTATTCCAATACACATACAAATAATAAATAATAAACAATGGGAAATTGTTGGGCTTTTTATTTTTTAAAGCAGGTTCTAGGACAGCTAAGACTACACAGAGAAACTCTGTCTCAAAAATGAAAGAAACAACAGCATAACTACTACAGTCACATTTCTTTTTTTACTTTTTTTTGATTTTTTGTGAATTTCACATCATACACCCCAATCCCACTCAACTTCCCTCTCTTCATATCCACTCTCCATCCTTGCAACCTCCTCCACAAAAGAAAACAACAATAAAAATAAAAACAAAACAAAAAATGAAAACTTAAAAAACAACCCATCTCACTGTGGAGGAGTAGCCATTTTTAAAAGCATAGTCTATCGTCATTCATTGTCTCTCCTTTCTAAAACTGTCTAAAAGTCTTAAAGTGACAGGATCATCTTTTTTTGATTAGACCGACTCCAGGGATTCAATTTCTCTTTGCTCCTGCACAGAGCTGAAGTGCAGGAGGTTCATGCTTGGCCTCAAATGCACCCCACTAATGGCCGCTGTAAATCACCCACACATTTGCTGACACTGTGGATAAAAGCAGGTCACTGCTCTCAGCCAAAAGCCTTGGGCCCAGCCGTGGCAAGAGCTTTCTTCCAGGGGACCTGCCCAGCAAAGGGCCAGAGCCTTAGGAATGCTCAACATAACACAAACTGAATGCTCCAAGTCAGATGGGGGCACTAGAGGACTGTGACTTCCCTGGTGGCTGTCATCTACCTGTGTGGCCCCTGCTTCCTCAGAAGAAGCAAGTTATGTAATGCCTGACTCCTTGCCTGTGAAATTCAAATATTATCCACCATACAAAACTTATAAAATATTATGTTGTTTATTTCAGAGTCAGATGTATGCTAGGTACTTTTTTAAGTTCAGTTTTTCAGGTATTTGTATTTTATAGCATTCAATATTTCATTATGTTGATTTCTCTCCCATGAAATAGTTCAATTGACAAAAGTGTGTATGTTTGCAATATATAACATAATGTTTGGTCTAAGGGTCTATTATGGAATGGCTACATCATAGTAATGGACATATCTATTACTTTACATATTTACCATTCTTTTTAAATGTGAAAACTATCTTACCAATTTGTAAGAACATGTCATGTCAGCTATAAGCACTATATTATCTACTAGGTCTCTTGAACTTCATGTCTAGCTGGAGAAAACAAAAAGTTTATTGAAACAGGTTCTCATGGTGTAGCCCTGACTGACCTGAAATGCTCTAGAACAGTCTGACTTGAACTCACAGAGATCTACTTGCCTCTTCCTCCAAAATGCTAGGATGAAAGGCATGTGCCATCACACCCCATTGTAACTGAACTCATGTCTTTTGACCATATCTGTCTGTCCTCACCATGGTAAGCACAGTACTCATGGTTATGTCTAGGTGACAGGTTTCCCTATGCTTTGCAAGCCTCCAAGCATGACTGAGGAGTCTCAACAATAATCCCAGGTTTCCAGCTCACATTCCCCATTAACACAGTAAGCTCTTACTCTAGGGAGAGGAATCTCACTATGAAGGGCTGCCTTTGCTGGTAGTGGACACGTGTGTCTGTGGAGCTTCAGTTTCTGAAGCTGGTCCTCCCTGTCACATAAGACACTGATGATGTCTTGTGGGTTCTGTCCCTGAGTGTCACACCCAGGCAAAGCCCAGGGGATGTGGCTGTTGTGTTATTGTTTTTCATTCTTTATAAACAAACTTCATCTTGTGCTTGAAACTCCTTGACGCACAGGGCAAGCCTGAGCAAGTCTCTTGACTACCTTGGAGCTGCTGAGGCTGTGGCTCAATCAGGGAGGTTTTTGCCTACATGCAAGAGGCCGTGGGTTGTAGCAACAGCATGGCATAAATCAGAAATGGCGGCACAATTCTGAAACTCCAGCATTCAGGTAGATGAAGGAGGACCAGAAGTTTGAGGATATCCTTGGCTACACCAGCAATTTCAAGGCCAGCCTGTCCCCCATGAGACTTTAACAACAACAACAAAGGTATTTTTAAGGTATAGGCACTGGAATGTGGGGTTTTTTTGGTTCCATTATCTCCTGGGAGAGATACCATCCCTCAACAGCTATTCACAGGACAATGGGAAACCTGAGCTTTGGAACTACCAACTATGTCAAGGTAGCTAAGTCATCCCAGAGCAAGAGGCACATCTGGGCTAAGCAGAGACTTGCCATCACTATCCTGCCACACTTTGATATCCCAAACATAATCTCCTAGCCATGTTACCTGTATTAATTGTTTAGTACTACATAATGATTTCTTCTGAACTCGGTATATTAATACATGTTTATTATGAAGTCATGAATTCAGGAGTGGCTTAGCAGGGTTGGCTAGCTCACGGTTTCTCTCAAGATTATCATTAAATGTTAGACAAGGTTAAAATAATCAGAGATTTGTTTGGAGTAGGAACACCTATCTCAAGATCATTCACATGACTTCTGATGGCATGGCTTCCCACAAAGCAAATCATCCAAGGTGGAAAGAATGACCAAGACTGAAGTAGATACCTTCCATCACCTGATCTTGGAAGCCACACACCGTCACTGCTGTCATGTTCTAGCCATCCATAAGCCCACCCTACCAAGTGAGAGGCAGCTATCCATAGGGTGTGGATAAGAAAGTAGAGATGACAGGAACCACCTTGGATGTAGGCCACCACACACTCTCTACCCTCTCTCCACCTCCAGCCTCCAGTCTTGCCTGAGCCCACCTTTCCCATAATCAAAGAAGGGACATTTGAGATCTTAAGAATGGAACACAGACCCAGGATTGTGTGCTTAAAGTATAATCACCAGGTTAAAAAAAAAAAAGGGGGCGGCCTAGGGAAGATAACTAGGTGAATAAAACATGTGCCACACAAACACGAGAACCAGAGTGTGGATTCCCAGCCCCACATAAAGACAGGCAGCTGTTATGATCATCTATAATCCAAGCACTCAGGAGACAGAAATGGGATCACCCTGCCCTGGAAAGCTGGATAGCTAGATTAGTCAGAATTAGGAGCTCCCGGTTCATTGAGAGACTCTGCCTCAGTATATAAGGGGGAGATCAATGGAGGAAGAAACTTGACTTCCATTTGGGGGCCTCCACATGCACCTACACATGAACATGTAAAAGGAAAAAGGGGTGAGGGGTGTGGGGAAGAGAGGGATGGAAAGAAGAAGGGGAAAATAGAGAAGGATCGAGGGAAGGATTCACAGGCGGGCACAGAACCTTTAAGAAAGAACATCAACAAGATTGTGGGAATAGACAGGAGGACCCGATCTGAAGTGTCATGGAGTGTAGTGTGGCTAGAAACAGGAGCTTTAGGACAACATAGGGGTATTTCCCTCATGGTCCCTGTCCCCACCAGGGGTCTGTTTCACTTTTTAATAAACAAGCATCTGCCATCTTGTACACCATCCACACCACTGCAGAAAGAGAGCCTCATGGAAGGCCCTACATTAGCGATGAAATGCTCTAGCTCAGAAATGATGTATGTCCCTCCCACGCACAATCCACTGGTCATAAATTGTCACTCCATAGCCAGCCAGCCACAGGAAGCCAAGAAGTGCAATCGTATCACGTGCCTGGAAGAGGAGAAAGCTGGAAATATTTGGCAAACAGGACTCATGATTCTTTAGCCTAAGAGCAACAAACTGCAGAGAGGCAGAGGGAGGGCTAGAGCCGGAGCCTAGGATTTAAACCCCAAGCAGGAAGAGGCTTTTGCAAGGCTGTGCTAAATAAATAATAAGTAAATAAATAAATATAAAATCTCTGACAGTTACTCCCTCCCCCAGTCATTCCCTACTGTCTCCTCACGCACCAGGCCAAAGAATCAAGATCACTTGGGTCTTCTGCCTCTTTGGGGCCCTTCCTTACCTTCTCTCAGTTGTTATACTGCACCCCACCATCACCTCACCACAGGGGAGAGTCCATGGACTTGAGGTCACATGCCCACTCAATTTCATCTTCTAAAACACCAGCCAATCCCCTAGGACCCTTAAAGGCAGCTCTCTACCCATTTCACAGGGATGGAAAAACCTCTAGCCCTAACCTGACCACTGACTATGGTTCTTAGTAGGCCCAGCTGGGCCAAGTTTGCATCAATCTGCTGACCCGTTCTCTTCCTTTTGAGTTAGAAGCTCAAGTTCTAGTTATCTCAAGTGCTTATACACACTACTTGGCCCAGCCTCTCCCATTCAGGCCAAACCCTCCATCTCCTCAGAAGGCCTTCCACAGAGGGACCTGGGGATAGCTGTAACATGTGCATTGCAACACTCAATCTCACCTTGCTGTAGACATCATAGGACCGTACACATTTGTTCACATTCTCATATGTATTAACGGCTTTGGTTAGAGCGTGTTTTATTATTATCCAGACCTAAAGACTCAATTGCTCACGCACAGACACGTAAATGTCCACTGTCTATCATGAAAGCCAACATCATCTAACTGCAATTTCTCATTCTCCAGCCTCTAAGCCTGTATGACCCAAGTCACAGAGCTAATAAGTGACAAGTGCAGGATTCAAACCCCAAATCCGTCAGATTCTAGATGTTGTGGTCTTGGCTTCCGGGCTGACATCCGGGAGATGGCAAGAAAAAGAGTCAGCCTAAGCCAGGCCCTGCAGTGCATAGCCCAGGCCTCAGCATCTGGTTTGGTTCAGTGAGAGCTGGACAGAAAGTCTGGACAGACAAGTTGTTTCAAAGAACAGGACAAAGGCCATTCTGGGCCTTGCAGATGTGAACAGCAAAGCTACACCAGACCCTCAAAGTCTGTGGGTAGACATTCAATTCTCGGTTCCCTGCTAGGTACCATGCGCTCTGAGTCCGCCCTGTGACCTAGCTCCACTGGAAGCAGCCAGGACACACCCACTGTCTCCTTGCAACAACCCCTTCACCAGCAGCTCTAGAACCGTCAATCCATCTCTAAATAGTGAACCTGGGGAAGCGCATCCTATTCTGAGAGAAGCCATCACCAGGACACACAGGGGGCAGGCCAGAGGCGGAAGCCCAGCTGGGAGAGCGCCTGCAGGAAGTGGGAGGGGTTTCGGGAGAACCTCCATCTGCCAAGGAAATCCCCTCCCCTGGGTTCACGCAGAGGCCAGATCAGGTTGAAGCAAAGATGCTGGGGAGCAGGCAGGGAAACCAGACCCAAGGAGAGGCAGAAATGCCAGAGACAACACTGTGAGAGGCGAGAAGAAAGCCAGGAACCGACTGAAGGTCCATAAAGGTCCTGGAGCAGGGTTCTGCCTTCTCCAGTCCAGGAGAGCAAAGAGAAATTTGTTGGGTAAAGGATAAAGAAGAAAAGCTACTCTGTTCGTTTTATGAGCTCACCAAAACTGTGATAACAAGACCTGTCAGGAACAGCACACACACACAGAGGAAACAACAGGGGGAAAAACTGAACAATAACAAGGTCAATAAAATATGTGGAGAAGAGCCCATAGAAGCGGCTTCCTCTAGTGATTAAAGTTAAACGGCACGGCCTGGGAATGCAGGTCAGTTGAAACTGTTCACCGAGCATACACAGAGCCCTGGGCTTGATCCGCGGCATCACATACACCCAGCAGGGCAGACCCAGCAGGCTCTGAGAGGTGGTGCCAGAATGATGACAAGTTCAAGATTGTCTTGTGCTACACAGCCAGTTCCAAGAGCAGCCTGGGAAACACGAGCTCTAGTGTCAAAAGGGAGTGGGGGGCTGGATAGCTCAGGTGGCAAGTGTTTGCTGCCGAATTGGAGCCCCAGCACCCATGTAAAAGGGCATATTAATCCCAGCACTAGAGGAACAGACACAGGCAGATCCCGGGAGCTTGTTGCCAGCTGACTTAGCCTAACTGTCAAGCTTTACGTCTCAGTGAGAGATAGATGGTCTGAAAAAACAAGGTGGGGGCTAGAGAGGGGGCTGAGCATTTAAAACTGGCTGCTCTTCCACAGGACCCAGTTTTGATTCCCAGCACTCACATGACGGCTCACAAACATTTTTAATTCTAGTTCCAGGGGATATGATGGCCTCTTCTGGCCTCTGCAGGCACCAGGCACACAGATGATGCACAGGTATACATGCAAGCAAAATGCTCATATACATGTAAAATAATAATACAAAAAACCAAGGTAGATAGTACCTACAGAAAGACACCGAAGGTTCACCTCTGGCTTTCATACATGTTCACACACACACACACACACACACACACACATGCAAATATATAGGACTGTACACACACACACACACACACACACACACACACACACGGCTCATTGGAAATCAAATCATTCAGACCCACAATGTGAAAAAATTCACATCAATTTCCATTTGTTTCTTTGTTTTACTTTTAAAAATATAGGAAGGATAGACCAGGATCTCTTAACATGATAAAGAGTGGCAATATCTTATTTAAAATTAAAATACAATACAAAAGAAAAATTATAATTGGTTCATTAAAATCAGCAATTCAAAAAGATTTTCAGTTTTGGTGCTATTCTTTAATATTGCTCTAGAAACTGGAGCCAATACAGTAAAAGGAATTACAAAATAAATAAGATACATAAGAAAAAAGTATCAATCAGAACTTAGTTATCAATGCTGTATATTAGAATTCAACTGTAATAAATTCTAGGAATAAATTAATCATTAAAGAGAGCTTTAAAACTCACTAGGAATAAAATAAATGTGAATTAAAACAATTAACAGGACAAAATGTTAGCAGTCAAAAGTTTGAGACCATGATGAAGACATGGGCTAGCAGGCACCCTCATACACTGTTGATGGTGTCTTAGAGAAAAAGCCAACTATATTTCTTATACTTCCACAGTTCTTTGCAGACGCTAGCTGGATGCCATACCATTTAGCTCAAATCTGAGAACAGCTGCCCAAAGCTAGTGCACACCTCACAGGCTTAGCTCCCAAGACTGGCCCCACTTTAGAACCAGATACAAGCAGCTTGCCTCTGTTTAAAACAGCTATGGATTGGGAGTTCCCCCAATTCTCTGTTTGCTTTTTAATAATTTGCTACAATGACTGAAGAAAGTCAAAGCAATCCATTTACTGGTTTCTATATAATACCAGGCATGACAAATAAGACAAGTGGAGAGGTGTGTGGTGTGTATCAGAAGTATGCAGGACTCAAAAGCGTCTGTCCCTATGGAGCTGACATGTGCCACCTCTCAGTCTGTGGATACATTCACACACCCAGACACTCAGCCAGGCCTGTACCCGAGGGGTATTTGTGGGCTTCCTCACAGAAATCTGATCAATTCTTCATTCCAACTTCAGCTCCTTTTCCCTCCCTGGGGATTATGGGAGGGAAATGGCTGGGTCTTTCCAATAACCAGCCCTCCTCCAGGGACCTTAAATATGTGTCAGGGACTAAGGAACTTTAGATACATATTTCTTGCTATTCCACAGTATTGTGTATTTATACAGGCAATGCAAACAATGTGGCAATACTTTGAAATCAAAATATGCATGTGTTTAATCTACTAATTTTTCTTTTAGAGACTACATTACATAATGAATGTATGTAGCATGCACTCTAATGTACAAGAGTATTCTACAGATCTCCATGGATCTATGCTTTAAAACTGCAGGTACAATGTTATTCATATCTATTGTTTCTACACTTTAAAAAGAGTAAAAATGATCTAAAGAACCATCAATAAACAATCTCAATTTGGTGGTACACTGTACATCTGTGAAAAGGATAAGGAGAGAAGCTTTGGATGCTGAAAAGGATGAGCACCAGTGATATAAATTTAAGTGAAAAATGCTATATGCTTAAAAGATTGTGCACATGGGTATGGTGGCATACTCCTGTATTCCCAAATTCTTAGGGAGATGAAGCAGGAGAATCATTTAGATAATGAGGTTTAAGGTCAGCCTGTACAACATAAGTTTATACAGATGAAAAAAAATCTATGAAGAAATACAAAGACCTTAGTTACTGTATCTGTGATATTCTAGTCCACTGTGTAAGTTCTCAACCAAGTTAATATATTATCTATTAATAAATCTAATTTTAAGAAATAAGACCTACAGAAATATTGTTTTTTTGTTTTGTTTTTTTATAAAAGGGAGGAGATCTCCTTTGCTTTGCCAGATGTAAATAATTTGGTTCAAAACTATTACAGGTGACATGGAGGTATATACATGTAATTCCAGCACTCAGGAGGCTGGGGCAAAAAAATCACAAGTTTAAGGTGAATCTAGGCAACATAGAAAGACCCTGTATCAAAAAAAAGAAGTCTACTATAAATTAGGCATGATGCTACATGCTTGTAATCAGAACACTCAGTATGAGTAGAGGCAGAAGGATCAGGAGTTAAGACTACCCTCAGTTAGAAAGTTCAAGGCTAGCCTGGGCTACATGAGACGCATCTCCAAAATAAATAAACAAGCAAATAAATAAAGTTTAAAATACTATTACTAGAGATTATTAACTGACAATACCACCAAAGTACTTGACAAATATGTAAATTAGTAACTTAATACATAGCAAAGGAAACATTAGAAACAAGGAATATATAATTATTCAACAAATCATCTTGTAAAAATAGTGTTTTGAAAAAAATTATAATGTCACTGGCACCAAGCATTCAAATAAGTTCTACATTACTGAAAAAAAAACACTGTGTGTATGTATGTGTGAGTGTGCACATGAGTGTGCAAGTGTGAGCACCTGTGCATGTGCACACAGAGGCCAGAGTAGAGGGCCAGTGTTTTCTCCCACGCTCTGCTTTATTGCCTGAAGCAGGGTCTCCCACTGAACATGGAGGCTCTGATTTTTGACTGATTTACCTTCAAACTCTCAGAACCCACCTTTCTCCTTGGGGTTCTCTACCCTCCCACCCAGTGCTGGGGTAACAGGCATGCAGGGTCTTTCTTAGCCTTTACTGGGGGCTGGGGATTTGAACTCAAATCCTCACACTTGCAGAACAAGTACTCTTATCCACTGAGCCATCTCCCCATCTCTGTTATTTGATTTTTCAAATGTGCAAAATTAAGCTCTGCAAAACTAGGTAAAATCTGTGAGTAATTAACTAGTTTCCACATATTGGTGGATTTTTCTGTTTTGAATTATAAATCAGCCTCTCATTCCTGGAATGAGCCCCATTTGGTCATGATTTGTGTTTTTCTTTTTCAGATACCATTGTTTCCAGTTTACCGGAATTTTAAGAACTCATGTCGGATGTTGGTCTTTAGTTTTCTTGTAACATCTGGCTGTGCGGTCAGGATAAAGTTGACCATCTAGAATTAACTTAGTGGAGTCCTTCCTTTATTCTTTAGATAAGTCTGTGGGTGGGTATTATTTCATTCTAGTGCATGATAGACTTCACTTATTAAGTACAAACTGTTTACAGTATTACCTTTTCAAGATACCTATAGGGTCTATGATGATGGTCCCTTTTGCATTTCTAAAGCACCTCTCTCTCTTTTTTGCCAATTTTATTCACCTTTTTCAAAAACCAAACTTTGGGTTTGTTGACACTGCTATTTTTCTGTGTTCCATTTTATTGATTTCCACTCTTCCTTTAAATATTTATTTTATGTGGATGATATGTGTGCTTCTTGTTCCACAGAAGTCAGAAAGGGCACTGGATCCCCTGGAACTGGATTTTAAATGGCTGTGAGCCACCATGTAAGTGTTGAAAACCAAACCTGGGCCCTCTACAACAGCAGCAAGTGCCCTTAGCCACTGAGCATCTCCCGGCTGCTGATTTCCACTCTTGTTCCCTTCACTTATTTGTGATTTAATTTGCTATTTTGAGGGTGTTTGGGGGGCAGGGAAGTGGAACCTTTCTTTTTGGATATGAACATGTCAAGTTAAATGTATTTGAAAGTATCATCAGCTCCACACACCGGTTCTAACGTCCTAAGTTTCTGTTGCCTTTCAGGCCAGCATGTATTTCCCTCCTGTGACCGTGAGTTATTCAGAGAACTGTCTTTTAATATCTGTGCTTTGTTGTGGTGATGATTTCCCGTTTTATTTCCAATTTGATTCACTTGCAGTCAGAGGTTCCATGTAATTTCAGCTCTCAAGTTACTGAGACATACTTCAGGACCCATTATTGTGTTCTATTTTGGAGACCATTACATGTGTGCTCTGGTGTGGCTGAGTGCTAGCATTCCATAATTGGCAAATAAGTCAGTCAATGATGGTGCCTAATTCTTTGTTTTAGTTTTATCATTGTTGTTGTTTGATCAGTTTTGTTTGGGGAGTGTTTTTGCTTTTGTTTGGTCTTTTGAGATGGTCTTGTTATGAGGTCTTGCTGCCTAAAGCTATGTAGATCAGGCTGGCCTTTAACTCCTAGCAAGCCATCTGCCTTTTCTTCACCAGTGCCGAGATTAAAGGCACTTGCCATCACATCCAGCCCTTTACTTTCAGGCTCTCCTCAAGTTTGGTAGTTAGCTGGAGACAACTTTGAATTTCTGATCCTCCAGCCTCTACCTGCCTAGTTACAGGCTTACACTTTCATGCCAGGTTTATACAGCTACAGAGATCAAACCAAGGAGCTTCAGGCATGCTGTGCTTTCTGTGTTTAGATAGGGTTTCTCTGTGTAGCTCTGCCTGTCCTGGAACTCACTCTGTAGACCAGACTGACCTCAAACTCAGGGAGTTGCCTGCCTCTGCCTCCCTCTTGCTAGGGTTAAAGGCTTGTGCCACCACCACCCAAACCAGCCTGTGTTCTTAATACTTAACTGGTTGTCTGTCTGCTCCATCAATTACTAAAACCGAATAATGGGATCTCCAACTATGCTTTGTGATTCATCCATTTCTGCTCTTGCTTCTGAACCACCTCTCTAGCTGTCTTTGTCAGTGTTTGACAAATGTGTTTTGAAGCCCTGTTGGGTGCATACACTTAAAATCTTTATTAAGCAATCTTTTCAGTATTAAGCTAAATTTCTTATTAGCCTTGGCAATTTTTCTTGTCTTAAATTCTATTTTGCTTTATATTAACATAGTCACTTGTAAACACTAAACTATATTAGAGAAGTGGTCTTCTCTAATATAGTTTAGTGTTTACAAGTATATATTTTCCATTTATTTAATTTTAATACATCTGGGTCTTTAAAGTGAGTTTTATCATGTAAACAGCACAAAGTTTATTTTCTGGAAGTTTTATTTTGTTAATTTTTAAAGTCAGTATACAAAAGAATAGTCTTCATTATGACAATAACCATTTCACTGACTTTTTTGTTGCTGTTATTTTACTGGTCATGCTTGACTCTCTCCTAGGTCTCTGGAATGTCCAGCCTCTGGTTCCTAGCCCCCACACAGGGTCAGGCCTTTGGCTCCCTCTCAAGGTGTGGGCCTCAAGCTGGAGCAGTCATTAGCTGGCCACTCCCACAAGTTCTGCACCTCCATCACCCCAGCACATTTTGCAAGCAGAACAGTTTGTAGGTCAAAGGCTTTGCAGCAGAGTTGATGTCCCAGTCTTACCATTGGGAGCCTTGCCTGATTAAAGAAGATAGCCAGTTCAGGCTCCACATCCCCGTTACTAGGAGACTTCACTAGTGTCAGGAAGTTTCCATTGCACTAGGTTTCTACATCATTCCCCAGCCCCCCCAATTTCAATACTCTCCCATTGTCTCCCAGTACACTCTCCCTCCATCTCTTCCCCAGTTCACCCCAAAATATATTCTGTTTCCACTTCCCAGGGAGATCCATGCTTCTCCCTTGAGCCCTCTTTGTTCCTTAGCCTCTCTAGGCCTGAAGATTGTAGTATGATTATCCTTTACTTTACAGCCAATGTTCACTTAAGTGAGTGATCTTTCCTAAATCCATCCATTTTTTAACCATGATGTCATTATGTAAATATACCACATTTTTTTTGTTCATTCTTCTATTGAGGGACATCTAGGATATTTCCAGTTTCTGAATATTATGAATAAAGCTGCTATGAACAGAGCTGAGCAAGTGTCCTTATGGTAGGATGGAGTGTTTTTTCAATGTATGCCCAAGAGTGGTATATCTGGGTCTTGAGGTAGATTGATTTCCAATTCTCTGAAGAACCATCATATGGATTTCCATAGCGACTGTATAAGTTTGCACTCCCATCAGCAATGGAGGAGTGTTCCCCTTGCTCCACATCCTCACCAGCATGAGCTGTCACTTGTGTTTTTGATCTTAAAATGCTTTCGTTTTTGAGTTGCCTTGACTGTGGTGTCTTTTCACCACAACAGAACAATGATTAAAACATGCAGCAATAAACATGGATATGCAAATATTCAAGAATGACCTTGAACTTCTTCTGATCCTTCTGCTACTACCTCTTGATTGCTGGGGTTATATCCAGGTTTCTGTGGTGCTGGGGGTTGAGCTCAGGGCTACATGCATGCTAGGCAAACATTCTACACACTGAACTACTGTTTCACCTTCATTCCTAACGAATATTTTTCCTGGATAAAGAACTCTAGGTTGGCAGATCTTCCTGTTAGTCTTCAAAGATATTTTAAAAAAGACTTGCTCTGCAGTCCCTCATATCTGTGCCCCTGTACATAATGTATTTTTTTCCTGTATTATTGAGTTCTAACAGCTTAATTCTGTTGTTCTTGGGTGTGGTTTACTTTATGTCTTTCTTATCCTACTTGGGGCTTGTGGAACTTTCTGAGTCTGTGGACTTATAGTTTTATCAGATATAGAAAATTCTCTGCTGCAATTTCTTCTGTGATTTTTTTGGGCTTCCAATTACACATACATTATACCCTGTAGGTGACAGAGGTGATGGACGATTTTTCCAGACTCTTCCTGCTCTCTGTATTTCAGGTTGAATGGTTTATACTGCTTTTATTCTTGAGTTTAGGTATCTCTTCTGCAGTGTCTGGTCTGTTAATGATGCTCATCCAGATAATTTATTGTCTTTCATATTTTTCATGATCTGTCACCCTGGCATTTACATACTATTTTTATGTCTACTGTTTCCTTCCTTGTCATGTTTATTATTATTTAAAATCGCAAGTATTCCTGTTTAAATCTTCTCTGTCAATTACATCACATCCTTAGTATTTATGTTCCTATTGGTAGATTTTTTTTTTCTTGATTTTGGATCACATTCTTGCTCTTCTTATGAATAGTAAATCTTTTCCTTTTGTTAAAACTAGCTCTTTTTTGCCATAATATATCCTGGTTATGGTTTTCCCTCTCTCTACTCCCCCAGTTCCTCCCCACCTAATCTCATTCAGAGTCACTTCCTCTCTGTCTCTCAATAGTAAACAAACAGGCTTCTAAGGGATAGTAAAATAAAATAATAAGACAAACAGAAGGAAAAGAGTCCAAAAGAAGGCACAAGAAATAAGAGACATATTTGTTTGCAACACTCTGAAATCCCATAAAAACAGTAGACTGAAAGCCATAACATATATATAAAGGAGCTGGTACCCATGTGGGTCCTGTTTATGCTGTTTCAGTCTCTGTGAATTTAATATGAACTTTGATCCTATTGATTTAGGGGATCTTGTTTTATTAGTGTCCTCCATTCCCTCTGGCTCTTACACTCTTTCTGCCTCCACTTCTGAAGGTACCCTGATCCCTGAGGGATTTGATGGAGACTTCCCATTAGGACCAGTTGTTGTGAGATATCTCACTCTCTGTATAATGTCTGGGTGTGGGTCTCTGTATTTGTTCCTATCTGCAGCCTTCCTAATGATGGCTGAGGAAGCCACTGATCTATGAGTATAACAAAAGTCATTAGGAGATTTTGTTTTGTTTTGTTTTGCTTTTTAAGGACAGTACTGTTTGGTTTTTACCAAGTCCCTGGGTTATCTGGTCTGCAGTTCTTGATCACTCAAACAGTGTTGAGTATGGGTTCCATCTCCTGGAGTGGGCCTTAAGTCCAATCAGTTATTTGTTGGTTATTCCTATAAGCTTTGTGCCACCATTGCCCTAGCATATCTTGCAGACAGGACACCATTGTTGACCAAAGGGTTTATGGCTGGGCTAGTTAATGTTCATGTTTCTTTTTTGGTAATATGCAAAGTGCCTTCCTGCACCAAAGATTCTAGAAAGTAGGGGGTAAAGGCTCTCTATAGGCACCAGCTCAACCTCTCTGTGTTCAGTGAGTTGTATAGGTGTTGTCTTCAACTGTCAGTTTGTGAGGAGCACCCTATAGTCTTGGTAACATCCTGGGTAGTTTGGGAATTTCCATAGAACTCTGTAGGCCAACAACTCAACTCTATGTAACCCAATTCCAGTACAAGAAACTGCATTTGGTGACAAGATGTCCAGATGGCTCTGTCTCTCCCATTATTTGGAAATTTCATTTATATCCCCTTCATATATGTATATATTTTAGGAGCTTCAAGTAGTAATATTTTTAGTGCTGGGCTTGTGAAGGTTGTGTTGTTGCATAGTTCTGCGTGTTGTTTCCAGTGTCAACAGCTTTTGTTCTAGAACAGAGAAGAACATTGATGAGAAAACTGATGAAATGTAAATAGGGCCTGCAGTTTAGCTAACAACAGTGTTACAGTAGTAGTTCTTTTGTTTGTTTGTTTGAGACAGAATTCCTCTGTGTACAGTCCTGGCTATTCTGGAACTCACTTTGTAGTCCAGGCCAGCTTCAAACTCACAGAGATCCACCTGCCTCTACCTTCTAAGTGCTGGGCTTAGAGGCATGTGCCACCACCACCCAGTCCGGAAAGATTCATTATGGTTATGTTTACCATGGAGTTAGCTAGGAATCCTGTATACTATCTTACTTAATTTTTCAATAAATCTAAAGTTATCCCTCCCTAAAGTTTATGTTATGGTTTGGGGTGGTGGTAGATGCTTGTGTGTGTGTTCACCTGTGTCCACACGTGGAAGACAGACACTGATATTATGTCTGTCTCAGTTGCTCTCCACATTATTATTGTTTGTGAACAAGGCCTCTCACTGAACCTTAAGCTCAGTGAGTCGGCTAGACTGGCTGACCAGCAGGCCTCTGGTCCACATGTGTTCATGCTCCCAGCACTGGATTTCCAGTGGCATGCCACCACATGTGGCTTTTTACAAGGGTGCTAGGCAACCACATTCGGGACTTCATGCTTGTATAGAAAGCACTGGACACACCAAGGCATCTCTCCAGCCTTATTTTTGAGAAAAATTCTTTCATTGAACCAGCATCCTTGTGGAGGTCACAGGGCAGCTCGTGGGAGTCATTTTCTTTCCATCATGGGTTCTGGAGATAAAATTTAGGTCAGCATACTTGCTTGGCAAATTCATTTGTCTGCTGAACCATTCACCAACTCTCATGTGAGACTTTATAATTCCAGTTTGTATTCTCCTCACTAGACATATGTTGTACTGTATTTTGATCTCTTGTGGGCAGATCTTCCTGGCACACATATTTGTATTATCTGTAGGCATGTGATAATACTGTTTATTCCTTTTCTTTACAGAACCTTTCACCCTGGTATTTTTCTGTTAGTTAGATTGATTATAGAAGAGCTAGATAACTCAGCTGGTTGGTGGGTGTGGGTGGACTTAAATAGCCTTTGTAATCTCCCAGAGCTCTCTTCTGTTGTTTCAATGTCATGTCAGAAATGGCAGTTCACATTCAAAGATTAAAGGATTATTTTTTACAGTTGTTTTCTTCTACTGGATCTTTCCCCAGGTTAACCTGAGCCTTCTCTTTAGGGTCTTCTGTCTTATCTTACTGAAGCTGGTGTCCTCTCCTAGAGGTTACTTGAAAGGTCAGTCCTGTCTCAAATGGCACACTATGGGTCACTCTTGGGGTCCATGTACAAGGAGGCTGGAGTACCACTGCATCCCCTCAGGTCTCACTGACCTCTTTGTTCTCATCTGTCAATGACAGGACAAGCCCTTCAGCTTCCATGGCTGCTCTAGAATTGAGCCTCCATGCTTTCTGTCCTGCCTCTCATCGATTTTCAGATCTGTCTGCTGCCCTGTTATTTCTCTCTGTCCCACAGAGATGCCCATTACATGGTGGTTGTTGGTGCTCCCTAGCCTGTTGCCCAGTTTTGTTGTGAATGTCACTAGGTGTTTAGCTTTATCCATTAGCTTCTCTCACTTTTCTATGGCCATTCAAGAACAGTCATACATGACGAAGCCTTGTTCCAGCTGTCTTTCCAGAATATCTCTCTCTCTCTCTCTCTCTCTCTCTCTCTCTCTCTCTCTCTCTCACTATGTGTGTGTGTGTGTATGTGTGTGCACGCACACTTTTAAGTCACAGCAAGAAAAGGAAACATTACATACTCTTAAGTAACTTTTATGTTTCATCTGAAATTTAATCACAGTGAGGAAAACCTTGGAAGAAATTAGTGAGTTTGAAGGCTGGTAAGATGGCTCAGCAAGTAAAGCCCTTGCTGCCAAGACTGATGATTAAGTTTCATCTCCAGGACCCTTGTAGTGAAGAACACCTGTAGGCTAGCCTTTGACTCCCACAATGCACCATGACACACATAACCAAACGATTTTAAAATAGGTTTTGAAAATTAGTTTATAAAGTGTAGTTGGACTGGAGAAATGGCTCAGCAGCTAAGAGCATGTGCTGTTACTGCAAAGGATTCTAGGTCAGTTCTCAGCACCATATTGGGACACACACACACACACACACACACACACACACACTTTAAAATAATAAAATAAAATGTTTTTAATTAACTAATTGAAACAAGGAACTAAATTTTTGTGAAAGCACTTTTTCACTGAATTATTTATTGTCCATGTTTAGTACACAGTCTTCACAGTGATCATTTTAACACCTTCAGGAGATTCTACTGAGCAGATGCACCAAAACTGAGGCAGCTCCTTCTTGTCAAGCATGTACTGCCTCAGTTGATGATATCATACATATCTTTGTGTGCTTGCTGTTTGTTTTTGTTGAATTATTTCCTTATGAAAGAATCCCAAGAGTGGAATGACTGGGCCAAAGGTAGGAACATCTCCTGACTCTGGCAGTTTATAATCTGAAAATGTGTTTTGAGAATTATTTTTCTTATTATAGGGGAAAGGTTGAAGCTCAGTTGTCAGTGGCAAGAATGCCACGAGGAAAGCCCTGTTTCCCAGAGTCACTGCCCTGTCGCCAGGCTGTCATCTTCTCCGATTCATTTCCTTCTGCTTTCCTGTTTGGAAGCATTTATGGAGTGTCTGTTCTGTAGCAGCCACTGGGATTTCTCTCTGGCTTTCTGCAGTGAATCCCACAAGAGGGTACAGTGTTCCGGCCAATGACTGATTCAACACCTACAAGCCAAGAGGACCAGGTCAGAGGTGCATTGGCTTGTTCTTTCTGAGGAGTATGAAGATTTTGTGCCCTGCAGGACAGCTCCATCAGTTTCCACAATGAGATTGTCTAGAAAATCCTAGACTTTTCTGCTCTAGAGATCTGGTATTAGCAATCCATCCCTCTCCATAGGTGGGTATGAACCCCAGGCCTAGTCCTGAGGAGAAAGAAGAGAGTCTAAGCAATCACAACTGTACCAGCTGACCCATAAGAGCATCTTACTGCCATCAATAAACTGCTGAGCTAGAAATAACCCTGTAGTGACCTAATAACAGCCTTCCCGTTATCTGGACTCAGCCCACACTTAACCTTCAGCCTTATTTTTTTCTCAGCCTAATTACTCAAAATCCCTGAAAGCTAAATCTTGATCTAAACCCAGACCACTTTGGCTCAGGTTCTGGATGTGGTTTCAAGCCTCTGCTTATCCTAGTAGGCATTTCCCCACTTGAGAGTTAGATCCTGCTCTACAACCCACTGAGTTTCTATGTTTGATCACTTGAGCACTGAAACCAAGATTCTGGGCCTGTCTCTTCTTTATGCTCCATGGCTATACCTCACACCCAATGAAGTCTGCAATCACAACTTGTCTGTGGTGATTTGAATAGGAGTGGTCCCAATAGACTCAGATGTCTGAATACTTGGTCCATAGGAAGTGGCGCTATTAGGAGGTGTGGCCTTGGAGTAGGTGTGGCTCTGTTGAAGAATGTGTTTCACTAGGGGGGTGGGATTTGACATCTCTGAAGTTCTTGCTGTGTCAAAAATGTAGAACTGTTAGCTCCTTCTCCAGCACCATATCTACCTACACACCGCCATGCTGCCCACCATGACAATAATGGACTAAACCTCTGTAAGTCAGACCCAATTAAATGTTTTCCTTTTTAAAAGTTACCATGGCCATGATGTCTCTTCACAGAAATAGACACCCTAACTAAAACACTGTCCCAACCTTCACCATGTTTTTATAGCCCCTGCCAAGACCAGGTAATTCCTAAAACTAACCATGTTGCCAGGGGACACATATCTAAGTGTGCTAAGTCAGTAATTGCAGTGTTTTCAAGGTGAGCCATCCAAGGACCAGAGAGTAAATATGACTTTTGAGAAGTCAAACAACAAGCCCATAATCATATCTGTGCATGGAACGCAGAGTTCCTGACACCCAGGAGGAAATGAGCAGGCGGAATATTAAAGAAGAAAGGTCAGAAAAGGCTCTAAAGCAGAAACTCAGCAACAATTCCTAAGACCTGCTGAGTGGAGAGAGATGGCCCAGGAGCAAAGACAAGTCTCATTTTTGAAGACCTGTGTATGAAGTCAGGAAAATAAAATCATGGAAGTGGCCTGAGGTAGAGCCCTAGATCATTGGACTTCATTTAGTTAAATACTGCTTGTATCACCAGACTATCCCGGATAACTGGAGTAGGGACTGACCAATAGTTTAAGGTCAGGAGTGGGGCCTGAGAGAATCATATTTATAACCCATGAGAAGAGAATAGACATGAAGGTGAGGAAAGTACAAGGGCTGGGAACTAGGCTGATCTCACTCATATCCAATGCTCAGAGAACGTACACATCACTCTGAGGGCCTCAAAATACACATCACCATGGCCCATGGAAATCTAATGCTTCCTGCAGTGTTTCTATAAGACCTAAACACATATCTTCTCCTCAGGTGGTTTTCCAGGGGTAATGGTCCTTTGGTATTGAATTTGTTCTGCACTATATCGACTCAAACATAAAATTTTACCTTGTAATAAAAAAAATAGCATTCCATATATTAGATTAATAGGCTTTTCTGAAAATGATGGGCAAAGTGTATTCCCTCACTCATTAGACAACATATAAGCCACAACTCTGCTATGCATTCCTATTCTCCTCAGTCCTTGTGAGCAAGCCCAAAGATGACTATTGGCTTCAACTCTGTCTACCATCACGGTAAGCATCCCCACGTGTATCTTCATCCTACAATTTCCATCTTCTCTCTCCTGTTATTTTCTCTCTTGTTAACCTCTCCAGTATCAGGCATACATCTAGAACACCCTACCTCATTCAAGAGTGTGCCCCTGGCCTGACGTCTCAGCTGTCCAAAGTTTCCTAGGACCAAACTAGGAAAGCCTGTGCCTTTGAAGACATTTTATAGACCACTAGTAAAGGAAAGAGGCCCAAAGTAAAATACTGCATTTATTTGATGACCCAAAGTTATATTTATGACAACTAGAGAGTTTCAATGTTTTCAGACCTATGTAATCTCTCAAAGTATTCTCAGGCTGCAAACTCTGGACTGAAATGTAACTTCAACCCAATTGCAAAAGTCATTCAATGAGCATTTAAGTAGGTAAGCAGGTGAGCAGTAAAACTTCAAGACATACGAATCATTTTATTTCCTAGCTGGTGGTACACACATGAGCTTATTGTTTTCAAGAGTTATTTGGGTCAGGAATTACAAAGGGCATGATAAGAACAGCTGCTTTTTGCTCCAGTGTCTAGAGCCTCAACGGCTGGAGATTACCAAACAGCTAGATTCAGGAATTATTTGAGCATTCTTTTCTCATTTGTCTAGTATTTATGCCCCCCCCCCCGCTTTCTTACAACATAGTGGTTAGGTTCTGTGGTAAGAAGCCTCTAAGAACATCACCAGTGAGCCCTACCTGCTGGAACTTACAGCTTGTGGAATCTCATCCCCTGCAGTAACTTGCAGCTAACCAGTAGGACACGGCAACATTGAGAGAATAGTTTTCCCATCGCTAAATTACACAGCTGTGTGATATATTAGCTCTCCATTGCTCTTGTTAGCCTTAATGACGCAAGCTGCCATGTGAGGAGGCTCCAAAAGCCAGCAGAAACTGAGGCATTCAGTTTAACCAACTTTAAAGAATTGAATCCTTCCTCAAACCATGGATGTGGCCTTGGGAATAGACTATTCTCCGTTTGTACTTTAAGATGAGAACCCCCATTCCAACCCTTTCCAAAAACCTCATGCAGTCTTGTGACAGGATCTGAATCAGAGGATCCAGCTGGCCATGGCTGAATTTCTAACTCAGACAAATTGTAAAATGAATAATAAATGTATATTATCTTAAACGAATGGTTTGGAATCCACTTTTTTTATTTTAATGGAGCAACAGATATCTAATACAAGGCTCGAAGAATGAATGTTCCACAAAAACCAAGCACAAGGGTCACGGGAGATGGCTCAAACGGTAAAGTGTTTGCTGTGCATGAACATCTGAGTCTGATCCCAGGACACACACACACACACACACACACACACACACACACACAATTTAAGAAGCCAGGTATAATGATGTACTTGTAACATCATCACTAGGGGACACACACAGGAGAATCACTGACCAACTATCCTAGTGAGCTCCAGGTCCCAGTGAGGGATCCTGTTTCAAAACACAAGGTAGATGGTGCCTGGGGAATGCCTGAGGTTGACCCCTGGCCTTTATGTGCACACATATGTTTGTGCATGCAGATACATAACTATATTATCATATCATTTATGACCTAGACTCGAAAATCGCATACAGAGACGGGAGTGTAAGTCAATAGTAGACATTTGCCAAGCATACGCCAAGTTCTGAGTTCAGTCTCCAGTGTCAAACATCTGCACACATGCGTGCACACACACACACACACACACATTTCATAAAATTACTTTCTTCAAAGTTAAAAACCTGCTGGTTCAAGAAAATGGGTGGTATACCCCATCTTTCAAGGGGAGTGTACAGTGTCAAACTATCATCCCAGAACAAGCATGAGGTAAGAGAGTCACAGTAATAATCTTTGGAAAATACACTCTGTCACACAGTTCTGTGGCCTGTCCTCTAGAGCGGCCTGGTCTATTCAGTGGACACATTTCAAGAAAGTTGTGTATTCTTTTGCTATTTTGAAACTGAAGTTTTGTTTATGTTCCTTCTGATTTGTCTCCCTTACATTTAAAAAAAAAAAAAAGTTTCAGAACTTCTCAGCATGTCCCAATCTAAAGGGGAGTTTCCCCTTCTGCAGTCAGAGAAACCTCAGAGCCACGATTTCCAAGAATGTAAGCATCTAAAGCACAAGATTCTTCACTTAAGAAAGACTCTGAGTAGATTACAGCATTGTTCTGGCTACGTGTGCTGAAATATTCCAACATTGCCCCATACTCCATGCCAGAAGAGAACAAACACATCAAGGAGAAAGAAATGGGGGAGACTGGTGGGAAGCAGACAAAGGACCGCTGGCACCCCATAAGCTCCTAGACCATCTGAGCCAGCAGGCACCTCAGAAATCTGTCAATTCACCCTCCACTGATAACCACAGAGCAAATGTTTGGTGAGACCCAGTGGAACAATGCATCCCTGACATACACAGTCGATGTCAGTGTTCTGATGCAGCCTAAATGTGTCAGCCTTCACTACTTTGTACATACATACACTGGCTGCACATCACTGCAACCTGAGCCTCCTACTACTGGATTTTAAGATGCTCAGGCTTTGCCGAAGCTCCTCAGGAGAAACAAGTTCCAGACAATTCTGTTCTTTCCACCTCTGCCAGCTCTCTGGCTCCATGTTGCAGATTCTAATGTCCAAACACCTGTTCCTCTCACAATCCAACTTGCCTGGACTTCCTTCCCTGCCTCAGCATGAGGGACAGACCTTACCACCTCTCTTTGTGATAACCCCACACTGGGCTGGGCTGAAACTCAACAATTCATTAGTAAACAGTTGGAGCATTACAACACAGAGAAACTCAAGCAAATAAATGCCTCTGCTCAGATTCCCTGGGTCCTAGAGTGACCCCACATTCCTTTCTGCTATGGCCAGACATGAAACAAGGCCAGCCACCACCCTAAAATGGGAATGTTCTTGATTCCCCCAAATCCTGAGGTTCAGGGAAAGAAGACAGTGATTTCTCCACACTCCAGCCAAAGGCCCATGTCCACATCCTTTGTTCCTGCCTTAGAACTGGTCTTGTTCCAGGAGGCCTACAAACAGAAGCGACCATGTCATGGAAATGTCCAACTTCTAAAGGATTCCTGAGCAGGCATCCAGACACAAAACCTATGTGCATGAGACTAGCAACCCCCAAGAAATCACCTAGGTTTTCCTTAGTCTCTTTCTGACAGGAGTCTATAATCAGGGCTATACTTTTTTTCCCAGCCATGTGTATTTCCTAGCTTCTGTAACTAAAGGATGACTTACCCATTAGAAAATATCTAAAAGCCACGTGGTGGTGGTGCACATCTTTATTCCCAGCTCTCAAGAGGCAGAAACAGGCAGATCTCTGTGAGTTCAAGGCCAGTCTGATCTATCTACAAAGTGAGTAGGACAGTTAGGGCTGTTACAGAGAGAAATCCTGTCTCAAAAAACCAGAAAAGAAAATATCTAAGAATGAGCAGTAACAGATGATTTAAATACATACTTGGGAAATAAACCTTGCTCCAAAAAGGAATCTGCCCTGTGTTTTTGGTTTTTTAAGATTTATTTATTTTATGTGTATGAATGCTGTATCTGTATGCTGGAAGAGGGCATCAGATCCCATTATAGATAGTTGGGAGCCATCATGTGGGTGCTAGGAACTGACTCCCAGAAGATCAGCCACTGTTCTAAGGCTCTGAGCCATTGTCCTAGTTACTTTTTAATGTTAATCTGATACAATCCAGAGTCTCTTGGGAAGACAGGACCTCAGTTGAAGAATTCCCTTTATCAAATTGACCCATGGCCATGAGGAATCATCTTGACTGATGATTGATGAGGGAGAGCCCAGGCCATGGTGGGTGGCACCATCTCTAGGCAGGTAGACCTGGGATGTTTAAGAAAGCTAGATAAGCCAGGAAACAACATTCCTGCACAGTTTCTGCTCTAGCTTACTGTCTTAGAAATGGATTGTGACCTGGATGTGTAAGCTGACATAAACCTGTCCCTTTCCTAAGATGTCTTTGGTCAGGGTGTTTTATCACAGTAACAAAATACAATTAGGACAGAGCCATTTAGAAAAGTCAACTCTGTAATTCATGACAACAGCTAACCTAATTTTGCCAAGTAAAAATTTCAGGTTCTTGGAGCCAAGTTGTCAGATCTTCCTCATTTCAAATTGAACTTTTATTTGCTTGCTTTCATTTCTTCCTTATGGCTGGAGCTGGAGCACAGACAGTATAGTGTTTGCCTAGCATTCACAAGGCCCTGTGTTCAACCCTCAGCAGGAAAAACATGGGGTATGGTTAGTTCACACCTGTAATCTCAGCACGTGGGAAGCAGAAGCAGGAAGATTAAGAGTTCGTGGCTTGCAGTTAGCCTTGTTGTAAAAATATCAAAACAATTAGCCAAGCATGGCGGTGTATGCCTTTAATGCCAGAACTCAGGAGGTAGAGGCAAACGGATCTTTTTGAATTCAAGGCTATCCTGGTCTACAGAGAAAGTTCCAGGCCAATCAGGGCTACATAGAAGACCTTGCCTTAAGAAAAAAGGAAATAAAATTTCGTATCTAATTTACATAAACCCTATATTCACGCCACTCACATCTTTTTATGCTTGATCTTTTTGGTTTTCTTTTCTTCATGTTATACTGTACCCTGACATACATTTGTGCAGGTAATGAACACAAGTTATTAAGGGATGTAAAGGGGATGTGAAGCTAACTGTTTTTCTAGTCCTAATTATATCATAAACTTTTTTGGTTTGGATGGTGAATATATATAAAACATATCTCATACTAAAAGTGTAAAATATAATGTGCAATGTGTTTACATCTTCTATTTTTAATGCCAATTCTAATTGTATATAGGTTCATTAAGTTGTATAGACTTAGATATGATTAGTTTTTCTATGTAATGCTTTTATTTATTTGTGAATTTTAACAATAAAATATTACTAAAAATTTAAAGCACAATTTGTGTAAGACCCATAGGAAAAAATTCTTTAGACACTTCCTCTTTTAGGAGACAAACTATATGCAAATTATAAACAAAAGTGTTCTTTCATTTCTCGTTCTCCATCAGAAGATCCAAAATCTTATTTCTAATCTTTTAAATTAATTAATTAATTTTTATAAAATAAAGTCTTTTTTATCCACGTATCCCATTTTTCCAACTCCCTTCCCCCTCCCAACCCCTCCCTGTCAGCCTTCAGCCTCCCTTCTCCCCATCACGACATCCCTTGGCAAGAGATACCAAGGTGGATTAGCACAGCATCCACTCCAGGCAAGTCCAATTTTCTTATCCAAATATCAAGACTGGGTTAGGTGTTCCTCTGGAGGGAATGGGCTCCGAGGTGCCAGTCCATGCACAGAAACACAGTCTGATTCCTCCCCTTGAGGCTCCATATATGACCCATATCAGTGGACAGTTGCCTATCCTTGGAGGGCCTAAAACTTATATTATTTTTAGTGGGAGGGAGCAGAGTACGTAATGTGTTTGTAGGTAGTTGGGAAGTCCAGAAGAGGGCAGTAAATCCCTTTGAGCTGAGTTACAGGTAGTTGTGGGTCCCCTGATATGGATGCTAGGAATTGACTCAAGTCCTCCACAGGAGTAATACAGGACATGCTCTTAACCACTTAAACATCTCTCCAGACCCAGATCCAAAAATCTTAAGGTCCAATCATACTTACCTACACCTTGTTCCATCTGCTTTCTGGACAGATGAAAGAGGGACTCTGTGAACATCACAGTCTGAATTATACCAATAGAAGGTAGGGAAGCTGAAGTCTAGGATCCCAGCTGCCTTAGATGGAGTGGCTTTGGCTGTTACACCAGGTCATACTTGATCTGAAAGGAAATGTTACAGATCACAAAAACACACGGTGTGCAGCCAGTTGCTCCTGTTCAGCTGGAGGTTAAACCGGACAAACAACGGAGCTGCTTTCAAAGTGAACTTCCGTTTCCATGATGAGAAGGAAACGCTGGGACATGAGCTCTTAGGAGACACCTGTGGCCAACAAGGTTCTGTGCCAAGGAGTGTAAAGTATTAGGAAGGAGAGGACCCCAGAGTCATCGCATTGATTTGCCCATCTCCTAAGTGTTTGTCAGTGGGTCCTCTGTGCCCAGCTTTGTGCTAAGAGGGAAAGATGGCAGATGACAGAGAGGCTCCTGTCTACCCGCTCATGATGTAGCAAAAGGGGGGGGGAAGTGAATACAGAATTTGCATCCCTCTGACTGAAACAAATTGGACATCCTAATTAAAACATCTACAGATAACTCTGAGAACATGTGTGCCTGTGGCTAGCAGTCTGACCTGGTTGTCATGTCCTCATTCTACCAACTGTATTATGTCTGGAAGATCTAAGACACCTCTGGACCCTTGGTGTAGCTCACCACCCCCAAAATCATTTTACCCTGGAATGATTCTGCCATTTAGGTTCAGCACGTGACCACAGCCATTGTCACCAAGCAGTGACACAAAGCACCTGTCGTCTCTGGCACAGACCAGCTGAACCAATGCTTAACTCAGAAGCCTATTATAGTTTCTGAAAAAAAAACAAATGACATCAGCACTTACCCAAGAGTCTCCCAAGGAGGCTAAAGAGTGCTGTCTTTAGTGTGTTTGACAGCTGTGTTCCTGTCTCGTGTAAGGTGATAGAATTCGGCACAGACGTCTCTACAGCTCAGTGCTTTGCCATGCTATCCAACAGAGTTCTCAGAAAATAGCTTGGCAGAGAGGCAGACAATTTGAGAGGTCTGGGCATGCAAAGCCCTTTGCTGTAGTGAGGGAAATGCAGAAGTTCAGCCAAGGTCCCAGGCTCCCCAGGAAACAGAGGAAATAGATGTTTACTGAGTAGCTTCCATGTGTTGGGTACCTTGGCCAAAGATTTCACTTACCTTCCTATTTACCTACAATCCACCTGTGAAGATAAACACTGATCAGGAACAACTAACTCTTAAATCATATTGGAGGCAATGAGGTAAACCCACCTTCGCAATGTGTCACCATCCCACAGGCTAGGGTTCAAGAAGAAACGGGGCTGAGAAATGGCATTCAGCACTCTCTGCTTGCTAACTGTGGGCACAGTGTGTCCAGCTGCTCACCAGTCTGCTGCTATGACTTCTTTCCTTGGTGAACCAAACATTCAAACTGTGAGCCTAGAAAACAGACCCTTCCTTTCCTGAAATGCATTTATCAGAGTGTCACAGCAACAAGGCAAACAACTAGCTGCCTCCTGTGCTCAGAGTTTAACAAAGCCACATGGACAGCAATTGTGAATACTGACTTCTTGATCACAGAAACTAAAAAGAGACATTTAGGGAGCACCACTTGTGAGTCTTAATATTCAAGACATCTTTGAACATCTGGCAACTTCAGTTAATAACAAGGTATATTCTTGAAAACTGATAAGAGAATAGATTTTTAAAAACTCTTCATATATCACAAAATCAGTATATGAATAAGTATATATTATATATGTGGTTTCATAATATATATCACCTCATTTAACCATTCCACAAAGTACACTTCATAGCGTATATGATAAAGACAGCCTGTCACCCATACCCACATATTTTATATCTTCAAAGTCAACTAAGAACACATGGAAAATACTGAGGGAAGAAAAACAGCAGTCGTGGTAGCTCCTGTCTGCAATGCCAGCACTTGGGGGGCTTAGGTGTGTAAGGGGGCATTGAAAGCAGCCAGGGTTTCACAGTCAGGTCAGGTGAGAAGATACTGAGTTTCACAAGACCTATCTTGTCAAGAAAAGGAGAAACAAAGGAATAAAGAAGAGGAGGGAGAAGAGACATTAGGGAGGGAAGGAGGAAGGAAAGAAGAGAAGGAAAGAATAAGAAAAACAGAGAAAAAAGGAGGAAAATTTTAACTTCATATATACTGAATATGGACAGAGAACCTTTACTTCTTTATATTCCATAAGCAATAGAGTCTAGGCACAGGTTATGTAATTTCTACACCTGAAAATAATTTCAATGTTTTAAAAGATTAGTTTATCATGTATACGGTGTTCTGTTTACATGTAACCCTGCCTGCCAGAAGGGGACACCAGATCTCATAATCAGTGGCCATGAACCACCATGTGGTTGCGGGGGAAACTGAGCCATTTCTCCAGCTTATCAAATTTAAAGTCTTAAAAGGGATTGTTTTACACAAATACTAAACCATTATATATAAAAAGATTGGGATATGTTTGGAGATGCCATGATGAAAGCCCTTATATTTTATGCTAGCCTAAAATTTAATAAATAAATAAGATTGGGGCCTCCAGAGATTTGGATGTGCTTGGAGAACTTATGAACTAAGTTGTTGTGGATACCAAAAGGAAACTGTAGATTCAAAATTTACTTTTCAGCTAAATAAATGAACCAGAAAATTTGTTGATTCCCTGTCTTTGTTGTTTTCTCCCTTCTCTCTTCTCCAGGATTTCTAACTTCCTATAGTAGGAATCTCCCCCTACACACACAGGGTCATCCCCACCTCTCCATGAACATAGCCTAACCCCTACACCCACAGCCTCATCCCCACCTCTCGTGGACATAGCCTCTCCCCTACACACACTGCTTCATCCCCATCTCTCCATGGACATAGCCTCCACCCTACACCCACAGCCTCATACCCACCTCTCGTGGACATAGCCTCTCCCCTACACACACTGCTTCATCCCCATCTCTCCATGGACATAGCCTCCACCCTACACCCACAGCCTCTTCAGCACCTCTCGTGGACATAGCCTCTCCCCTACACACACAGTTTCATCTCCATCTCTCCATGTTTATAGCCTCCCCCTACACACAAAGTTTAATCCCCATCTCTCTATGGACATAGCCTCACCTCTAAATCCCCAGCCTCATCCCCACCTCTCCATGGACATAGCATCCTCCATACACACACAGCCTCATCCCCATCTCTCCATGGACATAGCCTCTCCCCTACACACACAGTTTCATCCCCATCTCTCCATGGACATAGCCTAACCCCTACACCCACAGCCTCATACCCACCTCTCGTGGACATAGCCTCTCCCCTACACGCAGCCTCATCCCCATCTCTCCATGGACATAGCCTCTCCCCTACACACACAGCCTGATCCCCATCTCTCCATGGACATAGCATAACCACTACACCCACAGCCTCATCCCCACCTCTCCATGGACATAGCCTCTCCCCTACACACACAGTTTCATCCCCATCTCGCCATGGACATAGCCTCTCCCCTACACACACAGCCTGATACCCATCTCTCCATGGACATAGCCTAACCCCTACACATACAGCCTCATCTCAACCTCTCCATTGACATAGCCTCTCCCCTACACACAAAGCCTCATCCCAACTTCTCCATAGACATAACCTCCACCCTACACCCACAACCTCATCCCCACCTCTCGTGGACATAGCCTCTCCCCTACACACACAGTTTCATCCCCATCTCTCCATGGACATAGCCTCCCCCCTACACACACAGCTTCATCTCCATCTCTCCATGGACATAGCCTCACCCCTAAATCCCCAGCCGCATGCCCACCTCTCCATGGACATAGCATCCTCCATACATACACAGCCTCACCCCCATCTCTCCATGGACATAGCCTTCCCCCTACACCCGCAGCCTCATCCACGTCTCACCATGGACATAGCTTCTCCACTACACACACAGCCTCATCCCCACATCTCCATGGACATAGCCTCTCCCCTACACATACAGCCTTATCCCCATCTCTTCATGGACATAGCCTCCCCCCTACACAAACAGCATCATTACCATCTCTCCATGCACATAGCCTCCCCCTACACCAATAGCCTCATCCCTACCTCTCCATGGACATAGCTTCTCCCCTACACCCACAGCCTCATCACCACCTCTCCATGGACATAGCCTCTCGCCTACACACACAAACTCATCCCCATCTCTCCATGGACATAGCCTAACCCCTACACCCACAGCCTCATCCCCACCTCTTCATGGGAATAGCCTCCCCCCTACACACACAGCTTCATCCACATCTCTCCATGGACATAGCCTACCCCCGTAAACACACAGCTTCATCCCCACCTCTCCATGGACATAGCCTCTCCCATACACACACAGCCTCATCACCACTTCTCCATGAACACAGCCTCCCCCCTATACACAGCTTCATCCCCATCTCTCATGGACATAGCCTCTCCCATACACACACAGCCTCATCCTCATCTCTCCATGGACATAGCCTCTCCCCTACACACACAGTTTAATCCCCATCTCTCCATGGACATAGCCTCCCCCCACACCTGCAGCCTCATCCACACCTCACCATGGACATAGCTTCTCCACTACACACACAGCCTCATCCCCACCTCTCCATGGATATAGCCTCTCCCCTACACACACAGCCTCATCCCCACCTCTTCTTGGACATAGCCTCCCCCCTACACCCACAGCCTCATCCCCACCTCTCCATGGACATAGCCTCCCCCCTACACACACAACCTCATCCCCATCTATCCATGGACATAGCCTAACCCCTACACCCACAGCCTCATCCCCACCTCTCCGTGGACATAGCCTCCTCCCTACACACACAGCTTCGTCCACATCTCTCCATGGACATAGCCTCCCCCCTACACCCACAGCCTCAATCCCACCTCTCCATGGACATAGCCTCTCCCATACACACACAGCCTTATCTCCACCTCTCCATGTACATAGCCTCTCCCCAACACACACAGCCTCATCCACACCTCTCCATGGACATAGCCTCTCTCCTACACATCGAGCCTCATCCCCATCTCTCCATGGACATAGCCTCCCCCCTACACACTGCTTTATCCCGACCTCTCCAAGTACATAGGCTACTCCCTACACCCACAGCCTCATCCCCACCTCTTGTGGACATAGCATCTCCCCTACACCCACAGCCTCATCCCCACCTCTCCATGGACATAGCCTCCCCCCTACACACACAACTTCATCCCGATCTCTCCATGGACATAGCCTCCCCCTACACCCACAGCCTCACCCACACCTCTTCATGGATATAGCCTCACCCTACATTCACAGCCTCATCGCCATCGATCCTTTGACATACACTCCCCCGTACACATATTGCTTCATAACCATCTCTCCATGGACATAACCTCCCCCTACACACACTGTTTCATGCCCATCTCTTCATGGATATAACCTCCCCCTACACACATTGCTTCCTCCCCACCTCTCCATGGACATAGCCTCTCTCCTACACACAGAGCCTCATCCCCACCTCTTTATGGACATAGCCTCTCCCCTACACACACAGCCTCATCCCCACCTTTTCATGGACATAACCTCCCCCCTAAACACACAGCTTCATCCCCACCTCTCCATGGACAGAGCCTCTCCCATACACACACAACCTCATCCCCATCTCTCCATGGACATAGCCTCTCCCCTACACACAAAGCCTCATATCAACCTCTCCATGGACATAGCCTCTCCCATACACACACAGCCTCATCCCCACCTCTCCATGGACATAGCCTCTCCCCTACACACAAAGCCTCATCCCAACCTCTCCATGGACATAGTCTCCACCCTACACCCACAACCTCATCCCCACCTCTCGTGGACATAGCCTCTCACCTACACACACAGTTTCATCCCCATCTCTCCATGGACATAGCCTCCCCCCTACACACACAGCCTCACCCCCATCTCTCCATGGACATAGCCTTCCCCCTACATCCGCAGCCTCATCCACGTCTCACCATGGACATAGCTTCTCCACTACACACACAGCCTCATCCCCACCTCTCCATGGACATAGCCTCCCCTACACCCATACCCTCATCCCTACCTCTCCATGGACATAGCTTCTCCCCTACACACACAGCCTCATCCCCACCTCTCCATGGACATAGGCTCCCCCCTACACACACAGTTTCATCCCCATCTCTCCATG
>PVIH01012845.1:0-61502 GCA_004025045.1 Sigmodon hispidus
TATCATCATCCCTGACTTCAAGCTATACTATAGAGCTACAGTAATAAAAACAGCCTGGTACTGGCATAAAAACAGACTTGTGGACCAATGGAATAGAATTGAGGATCCAGACATTAACCCAAACACCTATGAACACCTGATTTTTGACAAAGAGGCCCAAAACATTCAATCGAAAAAAGATAGTATTTTAACAAATGGTTTTGGCATAACTGGAAGGAAGTGTGTAGAAAAATGCAAATAGATCCGAGCCTGTCACCCTGCACAAAACTCAAATCCAAGTGGATCAAAGACCTCAACTTAAATCCAGTCACTTTGAACTTGATAGAAAAGAAAGTGGGAAATACACTTCTACAAATTGGCACAGGCGACCACTTACTAAATATAACACCAGTGGCACAGACACTAAGACCAACAATCAATAAGTGGGATCTTCTGAAGCTGGGAAGCTCCTGCAAAGCCAAGGACACTGTCAATAGGACAAAACGTCAGCCTACAGAATGGGAAAAGATTTTCACCAACCCTACAAGTGATAGAGGACTGATCTCTAAGGTATATAAAGAGCTCAAGAATTTAGAGCCCAAAACCTTGAATAACCCTATCAAAAAATTGGGTACAGTTCTAAAAAGGGAATTCTCAGCAGAGGAACTACGAATGGCTGAAAGGCACCTGAAAAAGTGCTCTTCATTTTTAGCCTTCAGAGAAATGCAAATCAAAACAGCTTTGAGATACCATCTGACACTTGTTAGATTGGCTAAGATAAAAGACACAGAGGACAGCCTATGCTGGATAGGATGCGGAGCAAGGGGAACACTCCTCCATTGTTGGTGGGAGTGTAAGCTTGTTCAGCCACTTTGGAATGCAATATGGAGGTTTCTCAGAAAATTGAGAATCAATCTCCCCAAAGACCCAGCAATACCACTTCTGGGTGTATGCCCTAAAGAGGCACATTCACACTCCAAAGGTATTAGCTCAACTATGTTCATAGCGGCATTATTTGTAATAGCAAGAACCTGGAAACAACCTAGATGTCCCTCAACTGAAGAATGGATTAACAAATTGTGGTACATCTACACAATGGAATACTACTCAGCAGTAAGAAAAAATGATATCCTAAAATTCGCAGGCAAATGGATGTATTTGGAGAATATCCTCCTGAGCGAGGTATCACAATCTCAGAGAGATAAGCAGGGAATGTACTCACTCACTAGTGGTCTCTAAACAAACAAACAAGAAAAAAAGCCAAGCATACCCAAGCGGCAGACCACAACCACTGAACAGTTTGGGATCAGAAACACCCTGACCCTTCAAACCCCACTCCAACTATAGGAATACCAGACTCACTCTTGAGGGAGGGGGGACAGAACTGGATTTGGCCAGGAGTGGAGACTGATCCAAGCATTATTGGGTCAGTGGGACCATAGGACTGTCTGCTCCCTGCACAGGGAGGGGATGGGGAGTTGCAGAGAAGAAAAATGACAAGATGTGGTGGGAGGGGGAAGGGATTTTGAATAAGGATATACAGGGATGGAAAAAAAATTTCGGAGGGAAAGCTGAACACAAAGTAAATATATGTGTAGCAATCTTATTTGCATTACCACCCTTGCTAAGCCATGCTTATGATTCTTACCTCTTTATAGTTATTGTTAACTTTTCCTCATTTTAAATTCATGTTACTGGTTTTTTTTGTTAAATACAAAATAAAGAAGGGGAAAAAAAGATTAATTAGGATATGTGCTATAGTTCTATGGTTATGACCTGGCATAGCTCTTACAGAGGATGCAAGTTCAGTTCCCAGCACCATGTCAGTTGGCTCACATTCATCTGTAATTCCAGTCCCAGAGGTATTGATGCATCTGGCTTGCTCAAGCACCAGCACTTGCATGCACATACACACATATTCATAATTAAAATAATAAAATATATTTTAAAATAATGTCACTTTATAATTACTAAATTATCAAGCTTTATTTTATAAACTGAGAAAAATGAAGCTCATGCAATTTTTAAAGATGTACATACTTGAATTTTCACTTAAAAATATTTAGTCTGCAATGTAAATCACAAGAAAATAGCAATAAACTTAAAGTGCTTAGAAAGTAGCTTGTCGAATAGTTGATTTCAATGAAATACTACACATTATTTAAAATGTTGGCCGGTGGCTTATCTATTGGTCTTGAGAGTTGCATATTATATTTTAAGCTAAAAAAAAATCAAGTTTCTCGTCAGTAAAATCTTAGCATTTAAGTTAAAGAAAAAGCTTATATGTATGTGTGTGTGGAGCTCCTATCCCTGGAAGGCACAAGGATGTTGGTGAGGGAGGACAGACCCAATGCTGACAACACAGTCCATTGGTAAATAATATTTTTAAAGAAATTTCGTATTCTTCTTGGTCTTTTGTCTTTGAAGAGAGACAATAAGGAGGATATGATGTGATTTTATTATAACTGCAAAAGGAAACAATTCTTAAATGTTACTTTAAATTTATTTAGAGGAAATTAAATATTTATGCTACCTAACTTTCTACTTAATATTATTATACAATGCCTCTGAGATACCACTGGCCTAGGTAGACACACTGGGTCCTCCTTAAATGCATCTTGTGACTCTAGTCACTCACTTCTAGACAGGCTGAATGGAAAGCTTCAGCCATGTGAAATGCCTTTTATTTCCTTCTTTTTTTAAACTTCAAATGCATAACTTCTTTTTTATCACTCTCTTTGGTTCTCCCCATCTCTTATCAGGTATTTATATTATGACTTAATATTTTCAAAGGTTGTCTCTCAATACAGAAGGAGTGCTTCACAATAAAAATCTGCATAATTTTAAAATGTCTTGACAAAGGTAAATAGATGAAGATTTTGCAAAGCAAAAGAGTCAAGGGAAAGTCCTTTGATGTTTGAATAAACCACCTGCAAAATGGAAAGTGCCAGGTGGCTTCTCTTAAAAGGAATCTATTTCAACAAGGATTTCTTCACAAAAATGAGTCAGTAGCCAAACACTTATGTTAGAGATGACAATAATGGGTATTTCTTCCTGTCTTAGTACTAGGTTCTTCTCACCCTGAGCTGTGTTACTGTCTGGTAATGGCCGAATGTTACTTGATAAATTACAGTGGAGATAGAATAGAAAGGTGAAGGGGACATGGTAGTATCATTTAAAGCAATACTTAAAAGTTTTTAATTTTTTTTGTAACAAACATATAGTCACACTTATTTGAGATATTTCTATAAAGGGACTGTCAACTACTTGAACACTTTAAGACTGTAGTGTTTCTTTGAGATAGGTATTAAAATATGTATTATTAGTCATATAAACAGAGAACTTTATAATTAACTAGAATACAATTGAAATTATATATGTATATGCCTTCTTAAGTCAGAACTATCTGAAATTTGACATAAAAAACCTCATAGAAAAACATATATATGTATATATTTGTCATTTGAGATATATACATTAAACTGATAAATTATCTTATTTTTTTTCTGAAATGTACTGGCTTTATAATAGCATTCTTACTAAACTAACTTTAAATTAATTTCAATGCCCTTTACAATTGAGAAGATATCAAATGAGTGGTATTCTGGTTTAATTTGGGTTTCTTAGTTTAGAATCTGGATGTCTGCATTGGTTTAAAAGTGCCCCCACATCTTTCTGGCTACATGAAATAAACAATATTCTAAAAGTAGAAAATATGGACAAACAGCTCTCAAGTCCTCAGTGAATTGTTAACTCATATACATTATGAAATTAGGTAATAATTCAAGCTGCTATTTTCTGGACTCCTAGGACCTCCCACGGAGGCCTCAGTTATTTGGTCTTTCAAAACAGCACAGCACAGAGAGGAGAATGAAATGCTTTTGGACCACTGTGCACAGGAGAAGCAGTGAGCCAGCAGTCAGCCACTATGCTCCATCCAAATGGCCACCGATCATTCTGCTCAAAGCCAAGAGGAAAAGTTCCTGTCTGCTTATATAGCATGAATGAACATTCTCCTCCCAGGAAATAAGACAGTTCCCCCATAGGTCTGCTTTAATCTTGATGGTCACTCCCCTGTATCAGATTTTTTTGTGGTAACTTGTCAGAGATATCAATCATACAAGTACTCAGAGAAAGGCAGAGATGTGTTCATCAAACAAGTTTAGGCCTAAAGGCAAAGCAGGTTCTTACAAAAGCAGGTTCAGAGGAGGTTGAGCCAAGCAATGATGCATCAAGTTTGAGGAAGTAAAACAAAGATGCAGATATTCCCAAATTTAACTCTGTAACAACACTGAAGTTTGATCTCCCCTACTTTTTTTTTCATGTTTCAGGGATTTCTGTGTTTTAATTAGTATGCATGCCATTTCTAGAGCTTCTACATGATTTTTTCCTCAACACAGATTGTTCACTTTTTATTTTGTAGTCATTGCTCTATGATTGTACCTCATTTATTTTATTTTCCTTGCACATATTAAGCATAATAATTGTTTTTTGAGATGATATTGTAACTATAATATTTCTCCTTTACTTTCTTCCCTCCAAGCATTCTTGCTCACCTTCAAATTCATGGTCTTATTTTTTTTTCAACAGTTATTACTGTGTGTATGTGTGTCCATCCAAATATAACCCATTAAATATATACAATGTTATTTGTAGGTGATATTTACTCTAAATCCTGTACTGAGATATTAGAAATCTCAGTATCATCATTTTCACCTCTGTTAATTCTTTTAGCTCTAGTTTCTGGAGACTTGTACAGTGTCTTTTTGCGTTTCAAATAAAACATTATGCTTTTGGCCTTCTTATGGGAATTTATTGAGCTATCCACTGAGTGTGTTAACAGACAGCATTTTCTTCAACCAATCTCAGGAGGTATGTTTAATCAAGAGCCTCTTGCTGTTCAGTAGATTAGTGGGTAGCTTAGTGAATTCCATCCACTCTTCTGGTTGTATTAATTCAAAAGACAATCCAGAATACAAGTGGGCAGCCAGTGCTGTATGGTTTCAAGATGAGTTTCTCCAGTCCCACTCAAAGTGACAAGAGGCTATGTGTTTGCAAAGGGGAGTTAAGTACATCTTTCCAAGAAAGTATAGCTTGCAGGGAATGATGAAGAGCCTGCGTTTAGACTGCCCTCCATGTCTCCACACTAATTGTTTGCTTCTTTCTTTCTTGTATTATGCTGTCATTGAAGATGAAGCCTGAATTATTTCCCATGATTACTACTGTCACTTCACATTTGTATAATTTATGAATTGTCTTTAATTTTGCTAACTGTGTAGCTTAGCATTTTGTTTGTATATGGGGAATTTGTTGATTTCATCAATCCACCTAAAGTAAAAGTTATCACTGTCTTAAAAAAAAAATTCATGTTCTAATTGTGTTCTCCCATGGCTTGTGATTATAGCTATGTATTTGTGCAGAGCGGATGCTGCATGGAGCTGAATTAATCTTCCAGGGCAGAGTAAACAATTTATGTAGCACTCCCACGGGAACCTCCCAGGGAAAAGAGAACTAACTTCTGAAAGTTGTCTTCCCACTTGTGTGTATGTATGTCACTTTGTGGATGTTGTATGTATGTATGCATCTGTGTTCATGTGTCTTTTGTGTATGTGTCTTTGTTTCTGTGTGTGTCTGCATGTTTTTTTTGTGTATATATATCTGTGTATGTCTCTGTGTGTGCTTAATGTTTGTGTTTATATCATTTGTGTGTGTATTTTTGTCTATGTGTGTGCCTGTGTGAGTATGTGTGTGTGATCACATACACCTGCTCATATGCACATGCAGAAAAAAATTTGTATGAAGTGTAAAGATATTTTAAAACATTCTCATATAAAAAAGAATGTGGCTAGTTTATATACTACATATTTTGAGCAGTGAGGTGGTTTATTTGGGGTTAATACCTTAAGAGCAATCTTTCTAAACTCATGAGGAAAAAAAAGGTTGGACATTCTGTTTGGAGAGTATCTCCAGTGTCTGGTTCTGTGGCCATCAGGTTTTTTGCTGATATATTATTAAATATAAACATATACAAATATTTAAAAGGTGTCTTGTAGACATACCAAAAATGAATTGTCTTAATGTCTCTGATATTGGAATCTCAATTGAAAAGTTTTTTTTTTTTCTGTGTCAATGAGATAAAGCCAATTCTCACTTTTCTCTTGTATCAGAGGCAGGGTATCAGGCCTAATTTTGAGGTCCTTGATTCATCTGGAATTAAGATGTGTGAAGGGTGATAAATGAGGACTCAGTTTTATTGAGTCCCACTTACTTGACATCATTTGTTGAATACTTTGTCTTTATTTCTTGTTTGTATTTCGGATCCTTTGTCAAACATCAGGTGTCTGTAGATGTGTGAACTCAGGTCTGGGTTTTCAGTTCTATTCCATTGATCAGCACATCTGTTTTTGTTCCTATACCATACTCTTTTTATTACTATAACTCTGTTGTACATATTACTTTTAAGAATGTTGGTACTTCTAGCAGTTCTTTCATTGTTCAGAATTGCTTAGCTATTCTGTTTTATTTTTTGGTGTTTTTGTTGTTTTGTGTTTTGTTGTTTTGTTTTTTGTGTGTGTTTCTATGTTTAAGATTATTTCTTGCCATTTCTGTAAGAATATTGATAGGGATTGCATTGAATCTGTAGATTGCTTTAGTGAGGTGAGATGACCACTTTCACAACTTTTATACTGCCAATCTATGCATGGAGTTATTTTCATTTTCTAATATATACTTCAATTTCTTTCTTCAATATCTTAAAGTCTTTATTTAAAAATCTTTCACTTACTTGCAAGAGTTATTCAGGGTGTTTTTAGACTTTTGTGAAAATTATTCTCTTCTGATTTTTTTCTCAGTATACTAGTAATTTGTATATAGGAAGACTACTGATTTAAATGTGTTAATTTTATAACCTACTGCTTTGATATAGGTATAAATTTTCTGATGAGTATCTAGGATAATTTACATATAAAAATCATATCATCTACACATAAAGATAATTTGACTTCTGTTTACATCAGCTTGATTTTCTGTACCTGCTTATTAGTTTAGTTAAAATTTCAAATACTAAATTGAACAGGAATTAAGAGTTCACATCTCTGTCTTGCTCCTGATTTTAAAGGCAATATCTAGGTTTCTTTCTGCTTAAAAGGATGGTGGCAAATGAATCATTTATATGTATATGTATATATGTACATATATAAACATATATATATAGAGAGAGAGATGTATCTCACATCCCTAGTATCACCAGCACTTCTCATAAAGTGATATTTGAGTTTCCAAAGATGTTTTTTGCATCTAATGTGATGATAATGTCAATTCAGTAAAAGGAACAGTTATCTGTTGCTAATAAAAACATAAACTGATATAGTCACAGTTAGTTTCTCATAAGGCTCATAATAAGCCAATTATAATATGAAGCTTTACCCTCTTGGGAGTAAACTTGGAGTACTCTACATCTTATTATAGAGATACTTTCTTATCTATATTTATTGCTGTTCTATTTATTATAGCCAGAAAATGTAAACATCCTATATTTCCATCAACTGATGAATGGTCCAAACATGAGGAACATTTACACAATGGAGTATAATTCAGCTGTAAAAAAACTAAAGTCTGTTGGTAAATAAATAGAGCTAGAAACATTCATCTTGTGTTTACTAGCCCAGACTTAAGATGACAAACAATGCATGTTTTTTATGTGGATACTAGATTTTGCCTTAGCATATGTGTTTTGTTTAGAATACCCATGATGGTTAGGTATCTCAGTATAGACTGGAAAGTGAGAAGTTTTTCTAAAGAAATAGAAATAGAGTATTGTAGTATAAAGAGATGAGGAGTAAATTAAAGCAAGAGGGATAAATGGGATGTGAAATGGGAGGACAGATTAGAAAAGGGTGCATGGGAAGGAATAACTAACACAAAAGGTATGTAGAGGAAACATATCACAACTTACTAATGTATAAGTCTGATAAAATATGCACATGTACAAGAAATTTAAATAGAATTAACATATATTAGGAAGGGCTCCCCCAACTAGACAACATATACTATCAAAAAAATCCCAAACCAAAAATAAAAACAACAACAAAAAAAACAAATACAAAACCAAAAAACTGAAGTATTAAGAGTGGCTGAACAGGCTTATGCTCCCATCAACAATGGAGAAGTGTTCCCCTTGTTCTGCAACCTCTCCAGCACAGTCTTGATGTCAGTGTGAGGAAAGTAGATCTGCCAGGAGTGGATGCTGAACTAAGCCACATTGGGACCTTGGGACCTCCTGCCCTTGCTGGGGAGGAGATAAAGAGATGTGGAGAAGATAGAGTGACTGGAAGGGGCAAGAGAGAGGAAAGGAGCTTGAACAAGGATATACATGGAAAAAAAATATGACTTTATTCATAATAAAAATAAAATAAAATAAATCACCAAATAATAAATAAAAATATTATTCAAAAAACAAAAACTAAATACTAAAATTCACATCAAAAGAATGGCTTACAATTTTTTGTGGGCCAATAGGGTCTTATAGATCCATCAGACAATGCATGTTAGTGTCAATTTTATTGGATACCCTTCATAAAGTGATGGATTATACATCACTTGCAGACCATAGCAATATTTAAGCCATATAACTTGGAGAAATATAGTTGTTACTTAACTGGAAGCTTTCCCTATACTGAATAACTTTCACAGAGCTATAAAGTGCTACAAATGCTTCTGGAGAATAGAAATAACCATGAATGTCAGTGAGCTACAAACCCTGAAAACTACAGTAATTACCTGCCTGCCTGCAAAATATGTTTTTCTAATGCAATAATGGTATAAATGTTATGGGAGTAACCAACCACCTTTTGTTTAAATTTAAAACATACTTCATGAGAACACATATGTGATACTCTTAAATGGGGTCAAGAACCTGAAACAAGATAGTTAATGAACCATTGGAGAAAACATACTACTATCATTCTGCTAAAGATACCAAGCAATTAAAAGACTAATATTGGATTTCTTGCCATGTGATATCTTTGTGTATTACACTGCATTCAAAAAAGTTCCTAACTCCATGCAATCTCTTTATTTGGGAACTTCACAGCTTCTAGATCTATGAACCAATATAAAAGACTAATAATGACATGTTGTTATACTCCTACTCATAGATCAGTTCATTGCCCAAAACTCATAAGAGAAATCTCTTCTTTCAGTAGATAATAAGTAATACAGAATTGTACAACTGGGAAATGTACAGGTAAAGAATGAAATATGTAGCACTAATGGACTGTACATATCACACTTATTCTTCTCAAGTCTCAAGTATTTATGTAGAAGATAGAGTGGAAGTTCTATAGATCTAGAGGTGATTGATGATTCAAGGAAACAGCATTTCCCATAAACATCCCGGCCTACACACATATTAGCTCACAGAAATTGTGTCAGCATGCATCAGACCTGTGCATGCTCAAACCAAACCAGATCTCAATCACAGAGGAGGGCAAGTGGACATCAAGTTCCACTCCTATTCAACAAGCTCATTCCAAATAATAGCTACTAGAAAATGAAAAATCTATTCTCTTCATGAAGTGACATTGGATATTTCAACCACATCCTAGGGTAGGCCCTATGCTTAATAGTAGTTGACCTACACAATGTGGACTCTATTTTACCTAGTTTATTTCCTTTAAGAGATAGAAAGAACATGGAGTTTGTTGGGTAGGAGGGTGGGAAGATCTAAAACATTTGAAAAAGTTGAAGAAGGAGAAAAAAACCTGATCAAAGTATATAAAATTCTTAAATAAAATTAGTATTAAGTTACTAAAATTTAGGAATTGAAAAATAAAGTCTTTCTTATGCCTTGTCATAAATATTATCAAATGCAATAACTTAGTAGCCAAGTAAATGGTAAACCCTGAGTAATGAATCCTCTCTTTTAATGAGACAGGCAGACAGAAGGTTCTCTGGTGCCTTATGTGATATATGTCACTCATCACCCCATCATTTTAAATAGGCAATTATTATTTTGTCATTTCTAGGATTTTGACATTTTATTTCTTCAGGTATATTTGAAATAAGACATTGGATACTTAATTTGCTAATTCTATGTCATCTGAATGACACAGAAATTATATATGTTATTTCTCTTGTGTAGAATCAAAGAGAGAAATTTTACTCTCCCTAAACTAGATACACATAAGCTTTAATTAAACAGAAGAATCAGCCCAATTGATTTAATCTTTGGTCTTTATTTGTAACATTTTCATATCAATGAATTATTAAAATTGTCTTTGTAAAATATATGAGGAAAAAAGAAATAGATAACTGGTTCAGAATATGTGTGATGGGTGATGATTCATACAGGAATTTCTGAGACAGAACCAAAACCACACAATTCATATGTTCAGAAAATCACTTTTCTCTTTGCTGAAGAAAGCATGGAAGACAGATGTTACAAAAAAAAGCACAAGTCAAATGTGGGAGGTTTAACCAAGAAAATAACTAGTGATACTGTGACAATTTTCAGTTTATGCACCATTTATACAAAATGTTATTGTAATCATGCACCATGGTTCCCAAGGAAGGTTCAGGAGAGGCACCAGGACATTTTGTACAGATGAGGTAACTCATGCAGCAAATCTCTTTGCTCAAGACCAAAATCCTTATGAAGAACAAAAACAAAGCTGGAGGTCAGTTTGTCTTGCAATTCTTGTTCCATTAGATGGGATCCTGGATTGTGACTTGATGAAGTAAGTCTTGTGACTTGTTCCAGCATAGCATGAGAAGATAAAACTCTACAAATATATATATATATATATATATATATATATATATACATTTCTAAGTATATGCTTATATATAAATATATAAATGTATATATATTTATAAGTGTGTATATATATACATATATATACAAACAAAGCATACCAAAGCATACTACCAGCTAAATAAGGGACTAGGGTAACAAAAGTATAGATTAGTTTCTACATTTTTTGTTCAGATTACAACACAAATATTTGAGCTCTAGACCTCTGCTTGAAAAAATTCATGAGTCATTATTTCTATCAGAGAGCAGACTTAGTCAAATCTAGCCCACCAATAGTGCTTACCCAAATTGATGATTAATGGGAAACTGGAAGCATGTGTCTTTAGGTAGATACATCCTTTTCAATATTTGAAGAAGAAATGGTACTATTTTATATGACTGAGGATTAATTTGGTTTGAATAGGTAAGAAAAATTCATAGAAACAAACTTTTGTGTGTTGGGAGGAAATTTTTCCAAGAGATCACAGCTAAAGCAGAGATGAAAATGCCTTCCTGGATGCAGGAATGAGAGAGATAACCAAGACATGCTAAGATAGGCTTTGGCAGGGGCCAAAGTCCCAGTCTACTCCTGGAAACTGAGTCTGGGGAGTTGTAAGATAGCTATAGTCCCCAGTGTAGTAAGTGTATGCAAACCTCTGTGCGGAGAGGTTGACATGCACAAGAGCATCAAATCAAGGTTTGGGGACGTAGCAGCTTCCTTGGCTCTGCAGATGAAACATGATTGTGCTTCAGGGAATCTAACCTTGTGAGAAAGGGCAATACAGAGTCAGTATGGAGAGTGAGTGTGGTTCTGGGAACTCTTGCTGAGGATTCCAGCATGTTCCTAAGTTACTGCTGCTGCTGGGCCCAGAGCCATTCCCACACATCAACCTTCCTTAGGTTCATGCTCAGAGAGTGAACTTACATGCTGCTCTGTGAGAGCCCCATTGTGCTCATCAAGGGACCCAGGAATCTGAGAATACTGAATCAAAACACATTAATAAGTATTAAAGGAAATACTTAAAATAAAAAGGAGAGAAAATCATCTTAGAATACATTGATTTTTTTTCTTTTTTAGCTCATCATTAGAGCCTTGCCCCCTTCTTTTCCTCTACTTCTTTGTTTTGCATATATATAATATATATATATATATATATATAATTGTGTTTCTCTTTATTCCACCTACTCTTACCAGTAAATGCATCTGTATCTGTAAGAAGTTTTTGTACTCAGTGCTGTTTCTCTTGCCTCTATACACTTTTTAGATTTATTTCAAATTACACTGAGTTATATAGAGTGGCCAATACCTTAAAACTTTTTCAAATAATTGAACACAAAGATTTTGCCCAGAAATCATTCAATGCAGAATTTAAAAATCTATAGCACACAGAACCCCAAGTTTCTAAAGAGCAGTCAAATGTTAGAAACTCACAATTATGGACCAAGGCTTTTAACAAGTAGGCAATGCAAGATCCCAGAGCAAGGACCCACAAATGTGGACATATGTCACTTCCATGGACAGTTCTCATAAGGGACCCCTGTAGTTTTCTCTGAGGTTGCTTTCACAAATGCTATAATGTGATTCAGCACACAGATGCTGTCTCAGATTCTTCAGTTTACATTCAGGACCCACAACTAGCAGCTGTCTGTGGAGAACTTCTTCAATTTTGTCCATTTGTTAATACATAAATATTACTGCTAACACTGGGTCATGAGTGGTCTATTTGGAGATGCCATACAGAAGGCTTTAATTAAGCTAAGCATTTGATCATTAACAGAACCTTATTTTGATCATGGTTCTAGGAACTTGGAAAACTGAGATGAAAAGAACATCTGATGAAATCCTGCTTTATTTCTTTTAAATTTTGTATGTATTTTATTTCTTAGTCTCTCTCTCTCTCTCTCTCTCTCTCTCTCTCTCTCTCTCTCTCTCTCTCTCTCTCTCTCTCTCTCTTTCTCTCTCTCTCTCGTGCTGTGTATTTGGGGAATGGAGCGTATGACTGATATGGCATATGTAGAGGCCAGAGAAAAGTTTTCTGAGGTCTGTTCTAGGGATCAAACTCAGGGCATTGCTGAACTGGCACTTCTATCTGCTGAGGATTACACAGTCATACCACAATAAAAATACAAGTAGAAAAGAGAAGGAATAGGAAAAAAAGAGGAACAGGAAGATCAAGAAAGAGAGGGGAGTACAGTGGGATGGAATGGAGAGGAGAGGAGGTCAGAGAGAGAAATAAACTGTACTTTTTATAAGAAACCAAGTGCAGTGATAATAAACCTTAGAGAGTGTCATTAATTATTTGGTATGATTGTCTTAATACAGTCACAATGGTAATCAAGTTTCTGACACATGCCTTAGAAGGTTACCACAACAATGGCTTGACTGTTGTTTTATAGCTAGAGTAAGGCTTAGGAAAACTAATCCCTTTCAAATACCTAAATTTCCAAAGCCTTTAAAAAGTGACTTTTAAACACTTGTGTAAAATTTGTTACTGACGACAAATTTCCTTTTGACATTAAATTTACTTCCACCAAGAGAACAAAATAAGTCTTTAATTATTTAAGTGTAACCTAGTGTCAAGAACTATATGACAACATAAAGGAATCACTAGCAAATAACTTTTGTCACCATGAAGAAAAGATTCAAAAACATATTAATATGTATTGATTCATAAAATATATGTCTTTATTAATTCCTTCCTAGGTCTTAAGGGCAGCTTTCCAGAAAACTGATATAAAGCAAGATTATTATTTCCTTTATACCTCTACTAAAACATGTGCCTTCAGATATGGTGCCTTCAAAAATACTCCCATTAATTTTTTTGCAGGTTTATGTTTCCTTGAGAAAAGGAAAAACATTCTGCCTTATCAAAGGCAATAGCTTTCTGAACAACCACCTCTTAATTAAAATATGCAAATGAGACAAAAATGTAATTCTTAAAAACACAAGCATATTATCCATATATGCCAAATAATTAACGATTGTCTGATGTGACCATGGAGCCTAAGGTACACTAAATTTCTGAACAGTGTTTGTGCAGATACTGAACACCTGATAGTCTTGCCATAATTCTTTCAACCAATTGTTACTTTTCTTGATGAGATGTGAAAGAATGTCTATAGTTCCAAATATAGTACTAACAACATATTATAGAAACCAATCACCCAATTCAATTTAGTTCAATAAACTTATTTTTTTGGCTACTAAGCATCTATGGGTGATACAGAAGCATATTGCTGCCATCATTTAGAAGCCCATATTATTAGTATGGGTGACAATTCAAAGAAGATACATGCCTACAGTGGTTTCAGTTTCAGATATAATTGCTACTGATTGAGAGTTCCCCTTCCAAATCAATCCATTTGCCTTAAAATTTTAAGATTTCATTTTTTCTTACTGCTGAGTAGTACTCCATTGTGTAGATATGCCACAGTTTGTTAATCCATTCTTCAGCTGAGGGGCATCTAGGTTGTTTCCAGGTTCTTGCTATTACAAATAATGCTGCTATAAGCATAGTAGGGCTAATTTTTTTGGGGTGTAAATGTGCGTCTTTTGGGTATATGCCCACAAGTGGTATTGCTGGATTCTTGGGGAGACTGATTCCCAGTTTTCTGAAAAACTGCCATGCTACATTCCAGAGTTGCTGAACAAGCTTACATTCTCACCAAAAATAGAGTCAGTGTTCCCCTTGCTCCTCAACCTCTCTAGCGTAAGCTGTCATCTGTGTGTTTTATCTTAGCTAATCTGACAGATGTAAGGTGGTATCTCAAAGTTGTTTTGATTTGCATTTCTCTGATGGCTAAAGAAGTTGAGCACTTTTTCAAGTGCCTTTCAGCCATTTGTAATTCTTCTGCTGAGAATTCCTTTTTTAATTCTGAACCCTGTTTTTTAATTGGGTTATTTAAGGCTTTGGGCTCTAGTTTAGTGAATTCTCTATATATTTTAGAGATCAGTCCTCTATCACTTGTAGGATTGGTGAAAATCTTTTCCCATTTTGTAGGCCCTCTTTTTGTATTATTGACTGTGTCTTAGGCTTTACAGAAAATTCTCAGTTTCAGGAGGTCCCACTTATTGATTATTGTTCTTAGTGTCTGTGCTACTGGTGTTATATTTAGCAAGTGGTCACCTGTGCCTGTGTATTGGAGGGTATTGCCCACTTTCTTTTCTATCCAGTTCAGTGTGGCTGGGTTTATGTTGAGGTCTTTGATCCACTTGGATTTGAGTTTTGTGCAGGGTGACAGACTTAGATCTATTTGCAGTTTTCTACACACTACCATCCAGCTATGCCAACACCATTTGTTAAAGAATATCTTTTTTCATTGGATATTTTGGGCCTCTTTGTTAAAGATCAGGTGTTCATAGGGTTAGTGTCAGGATCCTTAACTCAATTCCATTGATCCACGAGTCTGTTTTTATGCCATTAGCAAGCTGCTTTTATTACTATGGCTCTATACTATAATTTGAAGTCAGGGATGGTAATGCCTCCTGAGGTTGTTTTGTAGAACAAAATTGTTTTGGCAATTCTGGCTTTCCTGTGGGGAGGTATTTGGGGGTGGTCTCTGAGTCACTTCTGCTTCTGTATATAACCCTCATCCCTCACCCATATTCCTGTAAGTCACCACAATAAAGTTCATTGGATCACCAAAAAAAGTCCCCCTTCCCTAGCAATTATTAATGATTTTATAAGTTTGGGAAGGAGTTTTGCAGATCTCATAACTTTCAGAAGCTTGTCAGACTTGTAAGTTACAGTTACTTTCCTTATTTAATGAGCCACCCTTCTCTTTTCAAGAGAGACTGCTTCCATTTGAAGAAAATTGCTATTGAACAGCCTAAGAACACTCAAGCTAAGCTCTGCAATGTCACACATTTGGCTTCTTCCCTCCCTTTCTGTCTCTTCCTCTCTCTGCTCCCTCTCTTCTCTCTCTTAAATGAAAATTCTTGCATAGTTATTTGTTGGAGTTTATTTTATTTCTTTAAATAAATACTAAATTTAGACTAGAAACAGTCTGCAAAAAAATTTTATTCTCCCATATAAACAGCTTCCATTGTTTGAAATGGAACTTCCATTTCATTGAAATGAATTAGTCATAGATTGTCAATCAGTATTAGGATATTAGGAGACTAGCATTTTAGCATTTTATTACTACAATGAATCACTCTAGACATTCCAAGTGATGGAAGGAACCTGTTATGCCTTCATTTTCTGTTGATTTAGAAACAATTCTCAAATATAAATTTAATTTGACAATTTTAAATCTATCAATTTTCCACCTTCCAAATCAATATTCATCAATGCCTCCTCCAAGTCCCATTTAGTCTCCTGTTCTTAGAGTGCTCATTTCTCTTGGGTATGGATAGGGACAAATTATCCTAACAGTGCTATCTGTGTTGAAGCTAATGACCTGTCTAAAAGAATTACCTTTCTAGTTAACAATGTGAAAAATGCAGGTTTCACAGCCCAACCAAGAGAAGTTTTTTTTTTTTTTTTTTTTTTTTTTTTTTTTTTTTTTTTTTTTTTTTTTTTTTTTTTTTTTTTTTTTTTTTTTTTTTTTTTTTTTTTTTTTTTTTTTTTTTTTTTTTTTTTTTTTTTTTTTTTTTACCAGAATGACATTTGGTGGGCTGGTATAAAAGAAATACTGTTTTTTGGGGGGAGGGTGGTTACTGTTCGTTTTTAAATTTGTTGACCTGATATCCTTTGATCAATGATTATAATAGACATTAAAGAACAGCTTCAACATGTTCATTTGATACTTGGTTCAGAAAATAAAAAGCTCACAAAACAGAGCTTTATGCAATAACAATAAAAGATAAGCAACTCATATCATTCCACACAAAATACAAAATTATGTTTATTTTGATATAGAAGATAAAGTAATTTATAAATAAGTCATAGTTCAGACACACTGAATTTTTAAAGTCATTATATCAAATAACTGAATGAAGGATTCTTGCCAATCTTGTAAAATACCTTATGATCCAGTTTAGCATATTTCAAGTCTGAACCAAATACTATGTGTTCTTTCTGTGTACTCTTTAACTGGATCTCATGTAAAGTTTTAAAGGTCAACTTCAAATATCAGCATTAAAAATATTATACACTCATACTTACTTCTACTTTTTCTGAAATATAAGCTAATTTTATTATCTGAGAATAAAATTGTACAAACATATAAATACTGTGGAAATTGTAGATTTATCTTTTATGTTGTGAAAAATTTTCAAAATGAAAAATAAAAAATATGCATAAACTTACCAAAATATCTTGAAATTATCTTTTCAGTTAATTTAATAGAAAATATCTAGTAGTATTTATAAACTATTGTTTAAGCAGCAATATCTAATTAACAGACCAGATATTACAACTGAATGCATAACAGAAACTTGGTATATCTTTTTGGTAAAAGAATGCACATTTCACAGTTTGATAGTATAAACTTCATCAGATGATGTGATAAAATTCAGTTTTTGGGGATTAAAAGACAATGCTTTTAAGTTGAACATTTAAGAATACCAAATTATGCTGGTTATAAGTGCATTGTATCCTAGACACAAATTTCCCTTTGATTTGAACACCTTAAACTCTCAGAGAGTACATTGATCAAATTTACTAGTAAGGTAAAGCACTAATCTAATTATTCTTTATTAACAAAAATTCAGGAGTCAGATATTAGTGTAAGAGCTTGAAAGATCAAGAGAGACAGAGAAGCCACCAGTCCCCCTGCTTTGTTCTATTCCTTTCCTCAAATAGAGGTCCTGAACACTTCCACCACCACCTTACTACTTCTGGTCCTGTCTTCACTCTTCCAAATCCTCTGTGGTTCATTTTGGTCCTCTAGTGGCTAACTCCTCTCCCACTGATTCTAAGCAAGCTTTATTTGTCAGAACACAATACAAATATTACACAACAGTAAATAATGGTAAGAAGTATGGCAATAATGGAGTGTGCCTATTGTCCTGATGATTAGGTATCCACCTATATATTGCTAACTGATAAGTGTTTCAGGCATCTTGAATTTCTTCTATAGTTCACAATCAAAGCTCTTACACAAATATAATTAACAAACAAAATATCTGAGAAAGTTTGAGCATTCCCAGATATGTTTCTGTCTGCTTATCAAGCAATCTATGAATGTCCAAATGTGTTTGTTCCTGTATCCAATTTTAACCTTTCAATTTTGTGCGAGGCCTTGAAATAAATATATCCTAAAATATGCCTCATCTTTTATGAACATTTAGCTTAAAATTAGTATGTCCAGAATATGCTCATCATTAAAGTACACACACACATATATATACATATATATTCCTTTCCTATATATAAAAATCAGCTAATATGCAATAAATAACTGGTAATTTGAGGAAGGAGGTGTTTTAGAAATATCTCCAGTAATTTGCTGCACTGTTAATAGTCATAAATCTCTATTAATTTCTCAGCCATTTTTTTTTTGTTTTCCACTCAGCAAGAGTCAAATAATTGCATTTGGTTATAGTATAACATTCAGTGGAGGTCTTCTCTGTAATGTTCAAGAAAGGTTGGTACACTCATGAACTTGGTGCTTGTCCTGGCAAAATAGCCTACAAATCTCAGCAATCATATAGCTCCCCAATGACTCTCACTACAACACTGCCTATATTTATATTTTTCTACACATACTCTAGGACATCTTATTAATAGAGTCCAATATTGTGTAAGGTCATGTGGAGCACATCTATGTAATATACATTTATTGGCAAACTTTCATGTACTCTTTTCACTTGCTGAATCCTAATTTATTTAATAAGAGGTGGATCCCTTGTCTCAGACTCAAGCAGTTCTTCCAAATTCTCTGTCTTGAGTCAAAACAGACCCTGGCTCTGTAACCAGGAGAAAAGGAGACCAGTACACAGCTAAGGGGACAAAAGACCACACATAGATAAATAAATTTTAAGAAGAGAACAAATCTGCGGTATTGTGCATGATTAAAGTTATGTCACAGAGTAGCAGCAAAGCAAGGCAGCACAGCTGATGCTTCCGCTATTACTAGAAGACAATGGTCATGGCAAAATAGACAAACTTCAGATTCTTACAACCTTTCAAAAAGTCTCAACCACATCACTGTCCAAATAAGAGGTGAACAAGAATGACACCAATGACTATGCCAAACTGGCCCAGAAAAAGCCCAAGATGCCTCAACCTTACACAAAGAACTACAGGCAACAGAGAAAACTTAGAAAGAAGAGAAGCAATCTTCCCAAGGGAAGAGATCAATTGCTTGTCCAGTGCCAAACAGCAGTTGCATTCATTAAAGTAATATTATAAAGATGAAATGGGTTTTATTTAGAATTATACATGTATATACATATATATACATGTACATACACATAGGCATACATACATATACATAACAAATATGCATGAAAAAACAATTACTGAAAAATGTGTCATAAATTTGAAAGAGAGCATGGAGGGGAATATAAGAGGGCTTGGAGGGAGGAAAGAGAAGGGGGAATGAAGTGATATTAATTATAATATCAAATTAAAATGAAATAAAAAGGCATGGCACCATGAGACTGGCACCAAAACAGATAATGCATACATAACTGAAACGAATATGGACCTTGACCTTAAATGCATAACAGCTCCATCTGATTCTAAATAAAGATGCGAAAGACTTGTTTTGGAGGAAAGATAGCCTTTGTAATACATGGGCCTCAAAATTGAATAAAAGAATACAGGTTTAAAAGAGAATGATATGGGAGTGAATGATAGACCTTATGAAAACCATCACTATGTACAATGAACAAACACCAATGAAATTAATAAAAATAAATTTACATATATGTGTGTATATGCTTATTCTATTTGTATTTATAATTTTTTAACATAATTAGTTTGCTTTAACCCTTATCAGCATAATATTTGACAACTTAATCAGTAATGTATAAGGTACTCCTATAAAAAAATGAATGAAACTCTTATCTACCAAGGAAATAAAGAAAACTAAAATAAAATATGATAAAGAAAACAGTATTGAAACAGAGAAATATTTAATTAATATATTATTAAAATAATTGTCTTTGTGTAAACACATATCAAACTTCTGCCAAGAGAAAACTATATTATGAAATGCAAATGCTGAACTGAATCCACAAAGTGTTACAAAATTTTAATGAGCCAAGGTAATTCATCTGAAATTTTGAAACTAATGTTAAGTCTAATTAATAAAAATGCATTAGTCCACATTCTTTTCATGACTTTCCTCATTTAATTAAGTTGCAAATGATACTTTACTTTTAAATTAAGTACATATACACCTATTTATTGCTACAGCATAGAAGCCTAAGATTTTATTGTAGCTTTCATCATGCAATCTTGGTAAACTCAATACTTTAGTAGTAACTTTCTTATAGTCGTTGGGATTTTCTATGTAGAACGCCAGTTTTTTACAGGAAAAAAAGTCATTTTATTTATTTCCAGCATTGATGTCATTATTTCACTATGGTACTGTGTATAATTCCTGATTTTAGGAACAAATCATTTCATCTTTGTTATATCATTGCAGCTACTTTTGATCAAGTTGAAATGTTCCCTTCTATTCATGTTTTATGAGATTTTGTCACAAATAAATTTTGGATTAGGTAAAATGCAGATTGTTGATGAATTTATGAAACCCTTTAAATATTTAATATTTATCTTATTGACATGTGTCTTACATGATTTTCAAATATAGAAGTAATCTCAGGACCCTGAAGTATTTTATAAATATTTTACCTTTTGTTGTATTTCCTAAACTATATTAAAGGCTATTGGAAACTATTTAATATTTATTTCTCCATATGGTATTTGCTTGGCTTGAAAATACATGTAATATTGTCCTTATAAAATTATTTTATAATGTTTCTTTCTCTTATGTTTTAGGAAGAGATTATGCATAAATGCCTTCACAAACTTTAACATAATTTTCCAAAGAAACAATGTAAACATTTCCATCATGAGTGTTTGGAAAATATAAATTCAAAAATTTTCATGGCTGAAGAATTACTTAAACTATGTGTACTTAATACCTTGTGACTTTGGCAGTTTGTTTGCCTTGAGGGCATGTTTTTCTTTTTTCTAAATGGTCATATTACATGTGTAGTGTTATCAAAGTACCTTCCTGCTAGTTGGATGTCTGCAAAACCTGTAAAGTGACTTCTGTCTCACTTCAAATATTGAAGAATTGTTGTGTGTCTGTCTAGCCTTCCAGTGTCTCAAGAAACATGTCAGTTTTATTTTGTTTCAAAGAACAAAGTTATCATTTAATTAACTTTATGTTTCTTTGTTTCAATTTTATTTTGGCTCTTAATTTTTTTAAGCTATTCTAGCCAGGAAAAATGAGCTTTTGGCATCAAAGCATCAGCTTTGAAGAAATATTTTTTTTTCTAATCTCTACATATTTTTTCTATTTTAATATTCTAAAATCTCTTCCAAAAAATACCTTAGCAATGGCTCATAAATTTGAAATTATATGTGTCTTTTCATCCAGTATTTTTGTATCTTAAATTTACACATTCAGTGGCCTTTGAGGTGTTTTATAGTGGCAATGTAACATAGCTTTCTAAAGTTAAACAAATTCAATATAAAAGAATTCAACATATCTTTGCATCACTAAAAAAATGTTCCACAGCATAAGCAAATGTAACACATCTTAAAATGATACTAATCAGGATAGACATTACTTACTCATCTCAGGAAAAATCGATCAAGATGAGTTCTCAATCCTGAATATTTATGCCCCTAATATAAGGGCACCTATCTATGTAAGAGGAACAATACTAAAGCCCAAATCCCACACCAACTCTCATGCTCCTGATGGGAGACTTCAATATCTCATTTTCACCCTTGGAAAGGTCAACCAGACAAAGAGTCCACAGAGAAATAAGCAGTCTAACAGATGTTATAATGCAAATGGACCTAATAGATATTTACAGAAGCTTTGATCCAAACACAGAGGAATATACAATGGAAAAAAGATAGTATCTTCAACAAATTGTGTTGGCATAGCTGGATGGCAGTATGCAGAAAAATTCTAATAGATCCAAGTGAATCAAAGACCTCACAAATAATGTCAAAGATGTATGTTTTTACACACAGAGTGTTCATAAGAAAAATGCTCTCATTTCTGCAACAGTTCATATAATTTTACCTGATTCTAGTAAAGTTTTCTTCCTCCAATCATTAATATATTCCCCCCTCCACAATGAGCACACACCTAAGAAATTCTTGTTTCTTTCTATGTAGGCATGAAACTTTATTCTGAAAGATATGGGTACTGTATTTTTCTTCATTGATTGGTTTCAGTCTCAGTTTCCCACTGGTATTATTATAGAACATAGTAGCATAGACCATAGACCTAAAGGATCTCATTGTAAATCAATAATCTTCTATAACATCATTGAAGAAAAATAACTTACATTTTCTTCAATAGTGGGAACCAAAAATGTCTCCTAGTACTGTTAATTTTACACTAGCCTGTTCATATAAAGACAGTGATAGCAGAAATTAACCAGAGTAAAATATGAAGTTCTAATTTGAATTAATACTTTTTTTGTGTCTTCAGGCAGTAGAACTCTAGCTCCTGAAAGCACAGTTTAGCACAGCAAACCATAAAGTCACTGCAGCAATAAGCATTAATTCTTGATTACTAGAGGAGGTATTGAGTAAATACATCACAATTTTCACCCATTATCCTTTGACTCATAGATTTTAGCTAAGAAAAGAGCACACAATATACTGGATGCTGATTCAAAGCATATACCACATTCTGTAGAGCACTGTTACAGCCCTTTATATAAATACCACATAAATGATATCTTACATTTGAAAAAAGCATTTTACTATTATAAGAAGCTGGTGAGCATAGTTAATACTCTTAGTAATTGAGGATATGGAGCCTAAACAAGTCATCTCCTATAACCAGGCAAATCTTTCTGTGAATGGGCTGGAACACCAAAAGAACATTACTTCATACCAAGGAACTTTTTTCTCAGGCAGAGAATTACAACATAAGGCCTATACTTATGGAATCCACTAGTCTTAATATGGGTCTTTCATTTTAAGAAACCTCACCTTCCTCTCTCACTGAGTTTTAAGATTAAAGCTGTTAGACTTTTTCATTTAAAACATCTCATTTGGCTTATATTTATATCCTTTTAGTAGAAATTTATCTTTCAGTTATCTTAAAATGTGTGGTTTTGTTTTGTTATTTTTGCTCATTTGTTAAGACAGAGTATTACTGTGTAACCCTGGCTTGTCTTTTATTGGTGTTCCTTCTGCCTCTGTACCATCAATACTGGGAATGCAAGAATACTCCAACACCCTTGGCTCCTTCAGATGTGTTTTTAATGGCTTGTTGAAGAAGATTTATGGTGGAATTTAAATGTATTTTTCTAGATAAATCTAAAACCTTTGTAAACTCTATATGACCATTTATTTCTTGGCCTTGTCAATGGTGTTTGAGATTTTTTTGGTACTTAGATAAAGGGTTTTCTCTGTGCATCTGAAATTTATGGATACTGTATTATGAGTCTCTGAAGCTCTTACTAAGGTTGTTAACAATATTTTCTGACTTTATTTAGGCAGATAAAATGGCAGTGTTTCTTTTTTATTATTTGCTAGTCTTATAAATTAGGTCTTCTCATTTTTCCCACTATTGATACTTGAGCTGAGAATTATAAATTATTCTTTGGGGTCAGAAATATTATGTTTCCCAAGCATGTCCCTCTCATGAATTACTTGCTGGGACTCTGAGAAGTGCTTTGTCATGACTCCTCAATGATTTCAACTGTCACCATGGACATCTCCTGATATTGGTGACCTCCTGATAAAAATGTGGCAAAAAAGAGTTCAGTGATTAAAAACACTCACTATTCTTCCAGAGGACCCAAGTTAAATCTCCAGCACCCACATGCTACAGCTAACTGAAATTCTTGTCCTAAGAGATTCTTAGAACTTTTCTGGTTTTTATAAGCACAAGACATGAACATGATTGTTGTTTTTAACAAAATCTTAATCATTCAGTTTTACCAAAGAAACCTCAGGAGCTAGATGCTGAAGTTCACCAGCTAGTCAGAAGCAGAGAAAACACCCAACTATCATCCTTCTGTCCTAATATACCAGAAAGACCATTCTCCTAAAACATCTCAAAGTTTCTCAAACTCTATGTCCCTCCATTCAACTTCCTGTGTGTCTCTCTATTCTCCTGACTCTCTCTTACTCTCTATGGCTTTCTCCTGTCAACTGGTTGCTTCAGCTTTAAACCTGTGGTTGACTTTATTTATTCCTGTTTATAATATTCAAGCATAAAGCTCTTGGATTGAAGGTGTATGCTACAGCTGAACCACACTAGAATTAGGAACAGGTTTTTCCAGTAAATAATACAACTTCTTAGGTTCATACTGTGATCAAATACCATGCAGCACCTGGTCACAAAGATGCAGGCAAAACACCCATATACTTAAAAAATAATTACATAAATAATTAAATGAAAATATGAGGCCATTCCTATATATATGGGAAGACCAGCAGATATTCCATGTGGTCTCAACTGAAAGATGTTATCAATCCCAGTAAGAATACATTTCAGGTTCCTTCTGAAGATTTTCTATGTGCATATAGCATGAGCTTCTTCAGGTTTTTCTGATGAGGCTACAGTTTAGACTTGTTCTTTAAGCTACTCTAATTTCAGCACAGTGTTCTGTTCTATCTGCTTACTGATAACTTGCTAGTGTACCTGATAGTAGGACTTGTGTTTTAACTGAAGTTTGGCTGCAGTAGAATAGCTATTTTTACAAATTTTAGTTGCTAAGCTAGAGAACTCAGACTTTCATTGAGAGAGAATGAGAGCAAATGGGGGGTTTCTTGTGAATTCATTCACCATGAGTAGGCTGGTGGCTTTTAATTGTCCATTATGAGATATAAGAAGCAATAACCAAAACAAAATAACTCAAGGAATTCAACATTATGATGTTTTTTATCTAACCAAGAGATCTCTAGATGCTATACATTCTTTCTAACTTTCAAGATACTTTTATGTCCTTTAATTTTTTAAATTTTATATGTTTTGTTTATATGTATGTCTGGTAACTTTGTGTGTGAGTAGTGCCCACATGGGACATAAGAGAGCATACTGTGGAACTATAGTTGGTTGTGAGTCACAGTATAGATTCCATGATATCTGAAAAAGTAACTAGGTCCTTACCCTGAGCCATCTCTCAAGCCCCATATATTTACTCTCTATATAATACCTATAGCTCTTAATTTTGGAAATCCTGATAATTAAGGGATGTACATACACTCTATCTTTGCAAAATAAGAAGTCAGTTCTACAACATTTTTAACAAAACTTTTAAGAAACACATGGCCAAAGATGTGAATGTGGGTGTCTGATATATAACTGCAACACCTTTTATCTCTGTGAACATATAAGAACTAATGGCTCATTAAAAGCATCAGTATCTTTATATCTAAAAGAAAAAGCTGATACTATGACAGATATCACAGAATTGCTATGAACAGTAAGTGAAAGGGTGCATGTGAAAGTTTTGTCACAGTGCCTGTCACTGCTTTAGTGATACAAAAAGTTAGGAGCAGACTGACAATCTACAGTTCTCCTTCATCTCAGGGAAGAGGAGACATCACAGTCACATCCACTTGCCAGTGGAAGACAGGCAGAGGTTTCCAGAACACCGACAGTATCCCCCACCTCAGCTCTGTCTTCCCTTGACATCGCAGGAGCATCATCAGGGCTATCACCAGCATCTTCTGCAGCCTTGCCAGCATCATACTTGTCATTTCGGACCTTCCTGGTTAGCCATTCTGGTACCCACAATAGATCTTGCTGGTCCTAAGGAAAGACACAAACAGAACCTCTCACCCATGTAAGCACTGGATCAGGACCATGCCAGTGGCCCGTGAAAATATCCTTCCATTTTACCATGCCTCTGTGGCTAGGGGTGAGAATCAGATGTCTATCTGCCACGGAGCAGCCATCAACATCCAAATTTAAAAAATTAAGGGTAAACAGAGATATAGATAGTCTTTCTTTGGGGGTGTGGCCATAGCCAGTTCCCCCTTTTTGTTTTTGTAAGCATTCCTTCAGCGTGCGATGAGCACGTTCCACTATGCCTTGTCCTTGTGGATTGTAAGGCAATCCATGAGTTATTTGTACATCCATTTGTCTGTAGAATGCAGTAAACTGTGTTCCAGTATAAGCAGGGCCATTGTCAGTTTTTACCTGCAGGGGCTTTCCCCAAGCTGCCCAGGCCTCTAGGCAGTGCACAATGACATTGCATCCTTTCTCTCCTGACAAGGCAGTGGCAGGCAAGATACCAGAGCACATATCTACAGAAACATGTACATACATCAAAGAGCCAAATTCAGAAATGTGAGTAACATCCATTTGCCATACTTTTAACGACAAGATCCCTCTGAGATTAACATCTAGGGAAGGTGGGTGGTGATACACCACACATGGAGCACAATCCAAAACTATTTGACGTGCCTCAGCTCTGGATATCTGAAACTTTTGTTGTAAGGTCTTAGCATTCACATGATATAGCTGCTGAAATTCTTGAGCTTTGACTACAGGAGAGGTAAAGAATACCCAGTCTTGTCTAGTGCACATATCCACCTTGGCATTGCCTTCGCCAAGTGGACTGGGAAGGCCAGTATGTGCACAGATGTGCTGAGTCTTACGCTGCAAAATCGAGTTTTGCAAGTGGTTAAATAGGACAGCGACCATACTGGATGATTTTATTGGTCCTGCCACTTCAAGCACCTTTAAAGCATTAACCACATAGGCTGAGTCAGATATCAAGTAAAAGGCAAAATAGCTTCTTTAAACACCTCACATACTATTTGAAGTTCTACTACCTGAGAAGTACCAGGAGTAAATTGATGTTGAACTGGTTGTTTGCCTTGCACCATATAGGCACCTACTTCTGTTTTCGAGCCATCAGTGAATACACTGACAGCTCTTGCCACCGGCTCTGCGGCGGTAATCTTGAGAAAAATTATGGGGTGCTCCTTAAAAAATGTCATAAGAGGATGTTGTGGGTAATGATTATCTATTTTTCCAGCAAAAGTACAGTGAAGAATTGCCCAATCATCAACAATAGCACACAGGGTGCTAACTTGTGCTGCTGTGTATGGCACAATTATTATGGCTGGTGCATGCCCAAAATACTGAATGGATTGTTGGATGCCATTCTGAGCTAAATCAGCTACTGTTGTAGGATAATGTTCTATACTTTTACTAGGCGATACTTTTGGGTGTATCCATAACAGTGGACCTGATTGCCATAGTACCCCTGTGAGTTGTCTGAATGTGAGTAAAAGGCATAGGGCAAAATCTTTTCCTTCCTCAATCCTATTTAGGCAGGCATCCTGCAATCTCTGTTCAACTACCTGCAGTGTTTTTCTGGCTTCCATTGTCATCACTCGTGTGGAGTCTAAAGCCAACTGTCCTTTCAGAATGTCATAAAGGGGTTTCAATTCATAATTTGCAATCCTAAGATATCCTCTAATCCAATTAATATCTCCCAGCAGCTCTTCCTCCGAGTCTGTAGACTCAGGAGTTTCTATATCAGCAAGGTCGGGGTACAACTCTCCCCCTTCACGCTGTCCTTCTTCACTGCCTGCCCCCTCTGATCTCTCCTCCCAACACATCCAAGGTGGCCTGGCCACCCTCCACTGCCTCACTACAGTGCCAATCCCCAAGATAGCCTCTTATCAGCTTCAGGTGGCCTTGGCAAATGGAAACACACCTGCCTAGAACCAATCCACAGGTTTTGATCTTCTGTTGACATATTCTCATAAACAGATTTCAGAGTCAGAATATCTTAAAGTATATGCATTTGTTTAACTTAGCAGCCTTAGCAATCAGTTGTCTCTCTGCAGCTAGCTCATTAAAAGTTAAAAAATTACAAGAAAATGCAATAACCAGAATCCAGACTCTTTGTTTATCTGCCATCTTTACGTGGCTTTTTTTTATCTTTATTTCCTTCCCTGTTTAGAGGTTTTGAGAGTCTAAATCTATTTTACTGAGAATTCTTAATCATTTTCTAATGCAAAGAGTTTTTAAAAGGTTGTACCACTTTAATTGCTGACTCCGCCCCTCTTGGCTGCTTTTCCATATGGTGTAGGAACCCATGAATCTCTCCCACTGCTAGCAAGCAGAGCAGACTCAGAAAAACCTTAATGAAGCAGCTCCTTAAGAGCCAAAAAAATTGGGTGAAAAGATGAAGCGCCCATTCTTTTATAACCTTTCTTTCTTAGCTTAAAAATCTTTTCAGAGCCTTTACCAAACAACCCCAGCTTTGTTTCACTTTACTTTCACTTTCACTCCACGAGTCTGTGGAATTCTGAAGTTCAGCTCACTCATCAGTGGCTTTCTCCCTGCTTTACTGCAGATCCCACCTTACCTGGGATTTACCGGTTGACACCCCCCCCCCTCCGACTGCAGAAAGTTCTGATACCTGAAGCTCACAGGAGTTGCTCCCTGTGCGGGCCACCACTTGTCTCGCATAACCTTGCCAGCAAGGAAAGTGCAACACCCAGGATCTTCTTTCAGCAGTTTATTCAGGACCTTTACAATTGTTCTCTCTTTGTTCTTCTCTGTGTCTTCTTCTCTTCCCCCGGGAAACCCTGCCCACTGACTAAATACTCTCATGGCAACCAATCCCAATAATCCACGTGGGCACAGCTCATAGGTCCACATACGCAACAGCAAACCACGCCCCAGCCTCAAGCCAAATAAGTAGTTGTTTATCAAAAGAGAGCACCCACCCATGGAGGGGGGGTGGAGGCCGGAAATCAGCACCATCTTTAGGGTGCTGCAGCAGGCAGCTCTCTACAGAAAGCAAGTCTTTCCTCACCCACACCCCTGCCAGAGTTTTGTAGTTATGTCAAGGTCTGCTCTTGTACCCTGCTCTGGCTCTTATTTAGGACTTGGTGCTCAGAACTGTTTCCATTCTGCAGAATCTCCCAATTTTTAAATATACAATACACAATAGACGCTTCCTCTAATTGGGGCACCATTGTAGTATGAGCTTCTCTTTTGCATCTTGTCACTGACATAACTTCTTCTTCAGGGAATAAGAGGAAAAAAAAAAAACATTGTCCATTTATTTGTTTGTTTGTTTTGACCCCTGCTGGCTCCTGTGGTATAAAAAATAACTTGAAGAAAACCTTAAAAACACATTTATAAACTCTCAATGTGACTCATTCATCTGACACCTTAAGAGGGAAGGGGGGTGGCCTCGCTCCTTCACTGGTAGGATAGGTCACAAAGGTAAGTTAACAGAAAAGATCTTAAAAGAGACTCCAGGGTAGGAAGTCTGCTCTGTTCAGTCAGGACTCTGTGAACATGATGAGGTTGATTTTACAATGCCTAGAGGACTATGAATCTTATATAAAAAGCCAGTGGGAGCCATTCCTGACAAGATATTAATTAGAGCTTTTAAGATAATTTTGGTCTACCTACATAGTCAAGATAACTGAAGGATAAGAAAGAAAACAGAAAACACAAGGTCCTCATAGTGCCAGACTGCAGCCACTGTCTTATTGTCTGTGTCCTATCCTGGCTCATCTTCAAAGCCTGTTAGAAGTTCCTCTTCTGGGAGCACAGCTGAGGAGAGAGCACCAGAGCGACATAGTCTCAGTGGATATAAATTATGAAATGTAAAGGCTTCACAAAGTAGCTTTCATGGGGTTAACTTATTTTTTTCTGTGTTCAATATTGCATTTTTCAGTTTTATCTCTTGTATGTGTATGAGTGTTTTACATGTTTGTGTGGGTATGAGTGTGTGTGTGTGTGTGTGTGTGTGTGTGTGTGTGTCACTACATGTTGTATGCCTGGTGGCTAAGGAAGTCAGAAGTATCAATTTTGTTGTAACTAGAGTTAAAAATGGTCTATAGACATCAAACAGGTACTAGGAATCAAACATTGGTATCTGTAAGAGCAACAAATGCTATTAACCACTGAGTCAAATCAGCACACTTGATATTACTAATTTTTAAACAAAAAGAATATAAAATCAAAGCTATAGCTTAGGGGTTAATGTTAATTGTATTCACATTATGGTGCTTAAAGAAAAAAACCATGAGATTTCCTTGAATGTGAATTTGGTTTTACTATAAATAAATATTACTGGCTGTATTTTTCACCGGTCAACAAATGCTTAGCCTTCTAGAGCTTGCCTTGTGTTTCTTTCTTTTTCTTGCAAAGAACTGGGGTCCACATGTTAACTTTTAATTGGAAGAGTACTAAGACTGAGAAGCAAGGGACCTAATGAGATCATAGGAAGTTGAAAACCACAGGAAAGGGATTACACAAAGGACTATCCAAGAGTAACACATTCTTCCAGCCTAGAAAACATTTGTCTAGACAACATGACAGTGTGGTATAGAGACCATCTAATCATTACAAAATAAGAATCTGAGTGATCATCAAAGAGCATGTTTCTTCACAGAATATACTTTTAATTTCTTTCCTTAATTTTAAGGTAGGAGATAATTAAAATTCCATTGGAAAAAATTGACATTAGTATTGGGTAGAGGTATTTCTCACTGACAAATGAGAAATGACTTTTCTCCATCATATGCTGTCATTGATAGAGATTGAAATCCCTTTAACTAAAAGGATTAGTTAGAAAACAGATATAAAACTATAGAGTTTCTACTAAAACTTGTCATGGTTTTGACATTTCCATGACAAGAACCTAGGAGATCTTCAAAAAGACACTATATGTTAATATCAAGTTTATATTCTTGGACACATTTCCAAAGAACAAATCAAATTTTACAAATGCTATAGACATCATTGGACTAAATTACCTGAAATGAGAATAGGATTTAGTTTTAGAATTTTTAGGCAGCAATTAAATAATAGCAAATTAAGAATTCAACAATTATATTAAAATGTAAAATATGAGATTATAGTTAATTCTAAATTACATAATGCCCATTCACTTGGATTTTGTCATAAAAGAAAAATACTTGCTCACATAGACAATTCTCCTGCCATGAAGACGTGAGTCTATAAGTGTGAAAATGCCTGATTCCACTAGGCACTGTCATCAATGTATTATCTATGTCAATTCAAATAACAGCATTGCATCATGGTATTATCCCAGTCACAACTTCACAACTATGGCATAAATAAGCAACTAAAGGGTGAGTAGACCCAGAAAACAAGAGATCAATCACTCTGTATCAGCATTAACAACACAAGCAAGCAGAAACCAGGAATTTTGGTTCAAGTATTTAATTATTGAGTAAGCTTCATTCTCAAATTGTAAAAAAAAATGAGCTAACTTATTGCAAAGAAATGAGATAATTTACTGAGGTGGTGAGTTTAATAAATAAGGTACAGGTAATGTAAAATATTTGTTGAAAATTTTCTAAAAGTTACTTCACTAAATGTGACCAAATCACATTTGTTTTCATTTCTAAGTTATTCCTCTAATTTAAAATAGAATCTCAGATTTTAATTGTGGTCTCCCAGCATTGTATGTGGTAGCTACCTAATCTTTTTTTAAGGGTTTCTAAAACAACGTTCAAAACTTAATTTCTTATTTAAGTGGATTTGTGATACTAATAGAGGGCTGGCCCTCACTTGAAATATATTTCTGTTGTCAGGTTCACATGAAATCACCGTGCATAGAATGATAAGCACAGAAACTATTCTCATGCATCTTCTATTCTCAATCATCTTTTGACCTCTAGTTGGGTTGTTACTTAAGGTACATTGATAGTACTTGCTGAAACCAGATACCCATAAAACATCTTTGAACTGTGACTTTAGCAAGCAATTCAAGAAATGATCTTTGTAAATTCTTATGTGATTTCTATAGAAGTGTGTTTTATGGATTTAAAGGTCTCTTTTAGGGTTGAGTTGGTTAGTTTTATTTTATCTTCTAGCATGCACTTGAGTACATTGATTGTGGTTCTTTTGGTTTTCTGTGCTATACTCTAAGGACATGAGAAAGAATTGCTAAATTTTCCATTTTCCTAGTTAGGAACTAGCAGAACAACTTCTGATTGAAAGGCATGATTCTTAAGTAATTTACAAAAAGGTATGATATATGGGTTAGTATATGAAAAACGTTAAGAAGATACAAGAGAGAGGTTCTGTTACTAGAAACAGGATGCAGATGATCAATAAAATACAAGACTGCTTGAAACACAGATGTAGTGAAAGGCAAGAAAGAGGAGGGCACAGGCAAGATGAGATGGAATGAAGATGCTAAAGCTAAATACCTACAAGGGGACTGAGATGTTATGACAGAGAGTTTTCTAGTTAAAACCAGGATTACTCCTTCTGATTTTGATTTAGAAACAAGAAGAAAGTTTTCCAAAGACAAAGAGACGTATAGCTCCATTAAGCTTTGTGCCTTGCCTTTGTCCATGACTGGTGGTGCTGAACTGTCCTGTACTCTATATATTTCTTGTGCAAACATATTGTGCCATACTGGGTAGTACTCAACCTATCTCATTCATTCTGTTAGTCAAATAGCAGGCTTATGAGTGGTAAATCTCTTTAATTCTTTCCGGATCTCTAACTTAAGATCTGTTTTTTTTTTTTCCAATGACAATGTTTACTTTTTATTTCATCTTGCTTCCATGATCAGTAATGTTAATTCCCAGTCAATAGGCAGACTAAAGTCAGAATTCCATTATTAAAGGTAACCTTCATCTCATTGCTATAAATCATTTCTTAGGTGATGAGAAGGAATCACATTCCACAAAGGTGACATTTTTTTTTCCTGTTCTTCCTCTATAATAGTGGATGATAAAAGTAGAAACATTATGTGTATTTGGGAAACAGCAGTTATTTACAATGCCATTTATTTGAGTTACTGTAACACAAAACTACTTAGTAAGTGTTTTGAATATCACTTCTGGTATAATTTATTTCTCTGAGCTTGCCTGATATTACTGTTGAGAAGGTGGTTGGCCTTAGTCATATGTCATTCTCAAGAATAAAACTAAGACTCGATCTCTAGTTTGGGTACTAATAACTTTAGGGCAAGCTAAAATTATCATTCATCATTTTGCACTGCTCTCTTAAAAAGGACTTCACAATATGAAAGCACAATAATGAGAAACTAGAACAATTACCATTAAAGAGTGCAGCAAAATAAACCCTAAGATTTTATTTCACTTTGTTTTCTTTTTGTTTACTTATTTCAACTGTCACATCATTTAATTTCTTTATACTTCATTATGTGCCCTCATAAGAGATAAACAATTCCTATTTTAAACAGAATCCCGCTAACATTCATACCAAAATGAACAGTAAGTACTTACCAACTAACATCCAGAATACAATCAAGCTTTGCTGGGATGTTTTTAACTATTTCTTCATTTGCCTTGTTGCCCCACTTTACTCCTCTGTTTTTGTGAGAAAATCAATTTAGGGAAAAAGTAATGTAACTCAGTGTGAGTGTGCATTGTGGTTCTTCATGAAGGGAGCTCAGGGCCAAAACTTTAAGCAGGAACCTGGAGGCAGGAACTTAGTGAAAGTCCATAAAGGGATGCTAAGCTCAACTTGCTTTCTCATATAAGAAAGATTATATACAAGATAAATTAATAGATTTATCACCCATCTATTCTCATCTATCAATTATTATATATATTATATTATATTATATATTATATTATATATTATAATAATATAATAATATATTATATAATTATATAATATATATTATATTATATTATTATTCATATTTAATAAAAATAGTATAGAATACCAGAAGATAATCCACCTACAGAGCCAACCTATGAAGGTCAGGTAGTGGTGACCCATACCTCTAAACCCACCACTTGGGAGACTGGATCTCTGTGAGGTCAAATCCTAACAGCCAGGCAGTGGTATTCACACCTTTAATCCTAGCTCTAAGAGAGTTAAGCCAGGAAGAAAAACAGCTGGCCAGGGAAAGAAATATAAGGCAGAAGAAGAAGGTAAGGATTCTATCTGGGCAATCAGTCAGTCTGAGGACCTGTGATGATAGGACTTACCCTATTCAATCTGAGGAGTTTTCTGGGGGAGAATTAGTTGTGGTCTGTTTTCTCTCTCTTTGATATTTCAGGTTTTCCCAATATGTGTCCCCAAGTTTTTATTATAATACTAAATATGATTCATGCAATACCAGAGTCCTCTCTGTTCTGCCTAGGTAATTGGCCATTTAGCTCTTTATTAAACCAATCAGAAGGTGCCTTGACAAAGACACATTTTTACAGTTATAAAAAGATTATTCAGACTGTGGTACATCTACACAATGGAGTACTACTTAGCAGTAAGAAAAAAAAATGATATTCTAAAATTTGCAGGCAAATAGATGGGTCTGAAGAATATTCTCTTGAGTGAGGTATTACAATCCCAGAAAGATAATCAGGGGATGTACTCACTTATTAGTGGACTTAAAAAAAATATCATTGTATACAAGAGCTCAAGACTAGAACATAGCTAAATGACATAGTGCCTCACTTCTGATTTATGGATTCTGGCAGAGGTGTGGATGAGGAAAGATTTGTTTTCTTTAAGGGTCTGGCCATAGGGAGTTTAATTATATTCCAGTAAGTAAATGAGCAGCATGAATGTGTGTTTTTGTAAATGGGGAGCTCATAAGAGTGGACATGAATCCGAGAGGACTGATAACTGAGTTTGATGGGGTGCATGATGTAAAATCATCAAATTTTATATATATATGTATATATATATGATTATTCACAACACTTCCTCTTTGAATCTGAGGAAACACTCTCAGAACTAATCCTGTTCTGTCACTAAGTCACTTAGAGTCCATTGATTTTCTTCTTTGTAATTTTCTACACACTGCTCATGCTTCACTTTCTAAAGTCCATTTAGCAAGTCATGAAACATCATTCTTTATTGTGCCTTTATGTCTTTAAATATAACATAAGACAGACCTTCTGAGACTAAGTTACCTGAAAGTCAATGAAACCAGAAATCAGAGAATATGTCATAGCAATAAGAATAATTTGTTTTTAATTATTTTTAACTTTCAACTATTTATCAATATGTTTAACATTGTAAGGTGTTTTTTTTAGAAAAAAAAAAGCATGAATTGTATCAGAAAATTTGTGTTAGCATTGTTAGCCATTGATAGTAATTTCCAAATGACTGGAATATGCCTCTCCAATGTGCTATGCTACAAAGGCTTCTTTTTAGCTAGCTCTTGTATCTTAACCCATTTCTATTAGTATATGTCCTGCCACATGGCCTGTAGCTTACCTGAGATCCTTTACATATTGGTTTGTGGGCTGCTAAATTGTATCTCTCCTGACTCCATCCTTCTGCCCCTGTATCTTGGATTTACTACCTGCTTCTAAACTGTTCTGCTATAAGCCAAAACAATTTCTTTATTGTCCAATGATATTCAGAGCATACACAAAGATATCTCACAGTACATAATTATATAAAATTATATAACTTTTTCAGGAAAAATATAAGTGCTATTGCATAGAGTAACTTTAAGATTAATGCTTTATTAGTATTCAATAAATAATTCAATATTTCATCAAGAGTATATATTCAATTTAGTTTTCATTTGTTTTAAGTTTTGTGCTTTTTGTTTTAAGTTTTGAGAATTAAATTATACTTAAAGTTATTATGCTTTCTTATGGACACAAATCCTCAGAGATTAACATACTTCTTGTATTCACAGTCTATGATTGTTGCTGAACTGTATTTATTGCATGACTCTAATTTCAAAATTTGAGAGCTGATCACAGAAGAGTCAGGAGGCTAAGAGGTCATTTTATTCACTACATAGTAAGTAGGAGTCCAATTTGGTATACACAAGACCTTGTGTCGGTGTCAGGTATCAAAAATCACTTAAACGCAATCAAAGACATGAATTGTGGCATAAAGTAGATAATACTAAATTGCATTCTGATGAATTTAGGTACAGTTTTGGAAAATGTTTCATAACTTCAAAATAAATTCATGTTTTAGAAAAATATCTATTGTTTAATATCTCAACATCCAATTGAAACAAAAAAGTTTTGAAGACTTAAATTTTGACGTATATATTTCTTATTTACAAGTATGTGTGATTGCATGTCTAATTCATGTAAGTCTGAAGAATATATGTGCACATATATGTGCAGGCATTTATTGAAGTCAGGAAAAGGTGACACTTACACTAGAACTAGGTTTCTAGGCAGTTGTGATACTTATGGTGTGAATACTGAAAACTAAAGTTGAGTCTCCTACAATAACACCAAGATTTTTCTTCTTCTATACCATATCAACCCCCAAAGACTTATTTCTTTTTAATTTTAGTCACTTTAAGGCATGAAAAATAAATTTACTAATGCTATTTACCTTCATAAAATATCTGCTCCAGAAATTTTAAAACAAAACATAACTTTTAGGATTGTACGAAATACACCAGTAACATTATTCATATTGTAGCTGTACTATCAGATGAGTATAATGTCACATCAAAGACAACATTTATTGAATTTTATTAGAAAAGACAGTCTATAAATAATCCAATATTTTGCCACTCTGAATAGTAATCTAACATGGGTTTTGGTAAATTTATAAAATGGAAAATATATGAATAATTTAATGTCAGTTTCTTAAATTACATTGTGAATAATAAATGCTCTGAGAAAGCCTATACTGTATATTTTTTTCATCCTGCTAATGCTGCTCCCTTGGAGATATGTATGGCTTCAACCTTCTAATTCATGAATCTAAGAATGTTCTATCTTCTGGGAAGTCTCTCTTTGTCCTTCTGGCAACAATTTTGCCTGTCTTTGTTCTTGTCAATTGCCCTCTCCTTCCTTAAGACTGATGTTCAAACTAGACAGGATAACATGTGTCTGGATTCTAGCACTCAGAAGTCTGGATTTGAAGGATTCTGAGTTTGGGAACAACTTCAACTACATGACATAATTCAGTTTTCAAGAAACAAAAGCAAAACTAATTTTTTACAGATTTTCACTAATCTTTAGGTAAGGACTTACTCTACACAAAGGCTTCTGCAATTATCCTTACTCATGATTTTCCTAAACTCAGTCACAATCTATGTGAAGAATTATAAAAGTTCTAAGATGTGACATTCCATTTTTTCTTCTCTTATTTATAAAATAAAGTCTTTTTTATCCATGTATCCCCTTGCTCACCCTCTCTTCCCCCTCCCAATCACTCCTAGTCAGTCTTCAGCTTCCTTGCTCCCCCTCATAACCTCCCCCAAAATGGCAAGGATATTCAACATGGGTCAGCTCAGCATGGCTCATTCACTCCAGGCAAGTCCACTTTCCTCATCCTAATATCAGGACTGGGTTAGGTGTTCCTCTGGAAGGAATGGGCTCCAAGGTGCCAGCCATTGCACAGAAACATAGTCTGATGCCACCCCCTCATGGCTTCACATATTGCTCATGTCAATTGACTAATACCCATCCTTGGAGGGCCTAGCTCCTTTTCTCAATGGATCCACAGTGCCTATTATTGATTCAGTAGGCATCCCAGAGTTCAAGCCAGCCATTACTGTGGAAATTTTCCTCGTAGACCCTATCCTCTTGCTCATACAGTCTACACCTCCTCCCCAACTTAGGGTATATGCCCAATAGTGGTATTGCTGTATCCTTGACTAGACTGATTCCCATTTTTCTGAGGAACTGCCATACTGCATTCCAGAGTGGCTGTACAAGTTTACACTCCTACCAACAGTGGAGGAATGTTCCCCTTTTTCCACATCCTCTATAGCATAGGCTGTCATCTGTGTTTCTTATCTTAGCCATTCTGACTGGTATAAGATGGTATCTCAAAATTGTTTTGATGTGCATTTCTCTGATGGCTAAAGATGTTGAACAATTTTTCAAGAGCTTTTCAGCTATTTGTAATTTTTCTGTTGAGAATTCCCTTTTCATCTCTGAAACCTGTTTTTAAAATTGGGTTATTTATTGTTTGGGGCACTAGATTCTTGAGTTCTCTATATATTTTAGAGATTAATCCTCTGTCAATTTGTGAAAACCTTTTCCCATTGTGTAGGCTGTGGTTTGTCTTCTTGACAATATCCTTGGCCTTACAGAAGCTTCTCAGTTTCAGGAGGTTCCACTTCTTAATTGTTGTTCTTAGTGTTTGTGCTAATGGTATTATATTTAGGAAATATGTTGTGCCAATGTGTTAGAGGGTATTTCTCACTTTCTTTTCTATCAGGTTCAGTGTAGGTGGGTTTATGTTGTGATCTTTGATCCACTTGGATTTGAGTTTTGTGTAGGGCAATAGGTTTGGATTTATTGCATTCTTGTACATACTATCATCCTGCTATGCCAACACCATTTGTTGAAGACACTCTCTTTTTTTCCATTTAATATTTTTGGCCTCTTTGTCAAAAATCAGGTATTCATAGGTGTGTGGGTTAATGCTGGGGTCCTCAATTTAGATTCATTGATCTGTAAGTATTTTTTTATGGGAGTGCTAGATTTTTTTATTACTGTAGCTCTAAAGTGTAGCTTGAGGTCAGGATGGTGATTCTTACTGAAGTTATTTTATTGAACAAGATTATTTTGGTAATCCTGGATTTCCTGTTATTCTATATGAAGTTGAATATTGTTTTTCAAGGTCTGTTAAAAAAATTGTTTTGGGATTTTGATGAAAATTGCATTGAATGTGTAGAATGCTTTTGTTAAAATTGCCATTTTTACTATGTTAATCCTATCTAAGAGCATGTGATATCTTTCCAATTTTCTGATATCCTTTTGAATTTCTCTCTTTGGTGACTTAAAGTTTTTGTCAAACAGGTCTGCTTTTTCATTGAGTTAAGCCAAGATATGTATTCTATTTGCAGATATTATAAAGATGATGTTTACCTTCTTTCTTTTTCAGCACTTTTAATCTTAATGTACATGAAAGCTGATTTTTAAATTATTTTGTATCCTGCTACATTGCTGAAGGTGTTTATAAGATGTAGAAGTTTCCTGGTAGAATTTGGGGGGTCACTTATGTAAATGATCATATCTTCTCAAAATAGATAATTTGATTTCTTTCTTTCCCATTTTATTCCTTTAATCTCATTTTGTTCTCCTATTGTTTTAGCTAGAACTTCAAGGACTATATTGAATAGAGAAGGAGAGAAAGAACAGTCTTGTCTTGTTCCTGATTTTAGTGGGATTGCTTTGAGTTTATCTCTATTTTTTGATGTTGGCTGTGACCATTTTTTATCATTTCCCTTTTATTTCATTAAACTTATTGTGTTTATAATGTTTTACAGTCAGAAGAATAAGCGGGGTAAATGTCATGTATTCAGGACATTGCCAATTACAGTAGCACCAAGATAGTTCAGTACACACCTGATGTGGGACTATGTTTCTGTACACTGTAAATATTGGTTTAATAAAATCATAATTGGCCAGAGGCTATATAAGAAGTAGAGGCAGTACAACCAGACTAGGCGATTTTTGGGAAGCAGAAGAGCAGATTAGGAACACCAACCAGATGTAGATGCATGTTGAGAATTCTGTACTGAGGAAAGTTAACAAGCCATGAGGCTAAACATATAAGAATAATGGGTTAACATAAAGTATAAAAGTTATCAAGTAATAAGCCTGAGACATAAGACAAATAGCTTGTAATTAATACAAGTCTTTGTGGGATTATTTGGGGTAAGTGGCTGTGGGACTGACCGGGTGGGACAGAGAAACTTATGACTACACATACCACTAAAAGGAAAAGAAGGTCCACAAATAAGTTGGCCTCAGAAATCCTCATGCTGAGTTTATATATTACAGTCCTATGACATTTTCCCACTGTGGATGTGTCAAATCTGAGCTTGAGGATAAGAGATAAAGGTATTGATATCGCTACTACATATGCAGACCCCGGGGTATAAGGACAACTGGTTTAGCACTAAATAGCATTGTTTACTAGACTTCATGGTAATTTTGATGAATGAGGACTAGTAATAAATACTGCCAGAAATCTAGACACAAGACATCTATATAAATTGAGAAAATAATTTAAAGCAGCATTTCTTTTACACAAGAAAAAGATGAATGAGAATAGCAAACAGCAGAATGGGTACAAGAGGCAATAAAGATGAGTTGAATTCAATATGAACTTTACTAGGAAAGCAGAGTTTTTATTATTTTTCCATGTTAGAAGTAAGCAGGAGGGGAAATAGTTTTTCAATTGAATCTGAGGGGCAAGAAAGTTTTTGAGAAAGAATTTCACGATGAGAAGTCAGATTTTGATGGCATGAAGTTGGAAATTAGCTCTCAATTCATTTAACTTGCTTATATAATTGCTAAATGGAAATCTTAAACACACAAAGAAGAGAGCAAAAATTAGACAAATGCAGAAATAAAGATAAGCAAATGGAAACTATTTAAATTTCAATGTTTTATTTTCTTTCATGATATTAGCAATTATAGTAATAGGGATAAAATGAAATATCACAAGGTAAATTGTTTAATGTTAAAACAAAGTAAATCTTTAAAAAAATAAATAATTTTCTGTAGCGGGAAATCAGAAACTACACATGTGAACGGATCGCGTCCCAATCCTGGAGCCGAGCAGGGCATAGTCAACTAAAAAGAGCTTCAAAAATAGACCACCCAGAGAGAGACAAAAAGCCAGCGTTCTCTCGTGCAGGGCTGAGACCTCTCGCGTGGGTTCCAGACTGGTGGCGCAATTTTCAGACTGGTGACTCAGTTTCCAGACTGGTCGCAGTTCTGATGTAGTGGTGCGAGATTCAGATGTGTGGCATGTAAAAAAAGAGCTTGCGTTTAAAAACGCTCTGGCACACTACAACCTTACCTCTTCACCTTTTCTTAAAACCTTCTCTGTTTTATAAGTGATTCTCATAAAATAAACATCATTTAAAACATATCTTATGACTAGTCAATGCCATAATAATTTTCTTTATTTTATTTGAAATAAATTGATCTTATTTCCCAAGAAATTAAATCATCCTATGTTTTTCTAAAATGTCTGAGTCCAGAGACTTCCTGCTCCTGACTACCATGACTCTTTGCATTCTTCTTCACTGCCTCTTCTGTTTTTCATACAGTTTTACTAGAGAAATATACAGTGTCATAAAATAATAAAGAAGTGAAGTAATAGATAGTAATAGTATTAATATGTTAGGGCTAAAACTATATATTTTCCAAACTTTTTATGATTTCAAAATGGGTTAAGTGATCCAAAGTTGGTGAATTTCTTGAATCTTCAGCTGAGTTTATTAAGCATATTCTTAAGATTTCTGAGTCATATAGCATAATTTCATTTTAAAATTGTATGTTTAGTTCAGCTACTAAAGATAGAAAAAAATAACAATAACTTAAAAATGTCCTGGAGCTATCCACACTCTACTTTTCAATGGATGTTGCATTTAGCATACTCAAAACATCCACTGAAAGAATTTAAACTCCATTCCAGCAGTATGGACAGGTTGAAAAGACATTAAAATCCATTTTATTGCCCTAAATCTTGCTTTGTCGACTTTTTTTTCTTTTTTCTTTATTTTGCTTTCATGCATATTTTTAGCTTGCTATGTCCTTTCACCTACACTCTAAACTTGGACTACCTTCAAATCTTAGTCCATATTATAACCTTTTTCTTTCTTCTCTTTTCCCTCTTATATCTGCTCTGCTTCTTTACTTTTTCACAGATAACCTACTCTGAGCCCTTTGAGAGACAAACACTCTTTTCACAATTTTAATAACAATTGTCATCTTTTAAGTTTTACAAACTTGATCATTCCTAAAATAAGAAGAGAATGAAAATATTCACCAAGAAAATTTTACAGATGTAGAAATAGATGAGCTTATCAATATCTATATGCTAATAATTGCTGATACTACATAATACATTTTGATCTTGACTGTTAGAAATTGTATCTATTTAATAAAATGGTAGTAGTAGTTCCTCCCCTAATGTCTATGTGCTCTCCAGGCATGAGTGTTTGACTAGGTTTACAATGTTAGACATGAGTTTCCTTCCATTGAACAGGCTGGTTCTCAACTTCTGTTGCTTAGCAGTTTTCTCTGAGGTTAAATCTTCCATCTTGAAGGGAAACATCTTAAGCCAGGATTAAAAGAGAAAGTGAAACAATGTGATATTTTTAGAACTGAATATTTACAAAAGATGAAACATTCTATTCTGGAGGGAAGCATCATTAAGACAAGATACAAGCAATTCAACATAGTGTCTTCAGGAACTCCCTGAAACTGACAAGAATCACTAGGCCTCTTCCTCTCCCACAGTATTATATAGGCCAAGAAGATGCAAAGTCTCAGCAAATTTACATGGAAGAGTCAGAGACCAGCCAATCATCTTGAAGGAAGCAGGGAGCAGCCAAACAGCCTAAAAGTAGCACTGAGTGACCTAACTACCTAGAAGAATGATAGTAGACCAGATGTGCTTAGGCCAACTGAGTCACCTGGAAAAGACACTCTACAACTCTGTTTATAGAATATTCAATATGTTCTTAGTTCTCACTTTTGTGAGCTATCATTATTTTTGGATAGGCTTTGGCGAAGCATCTGTCTTTGAATTAATTTTGCTCCTGAAAGTTAATCCTCAACCCAATAAAACTCATTGGTTTACTAAATTGGATTTTGAGGTATCTGTATGTTGATCTATCATGGGCTCTCTACTTAGAGTGAATATATCTGTCTCTATCTCTGTCTGTGTGTTGTGTGTATGTTGTTGTTGTTGTTGTATCTTCCTTGAAAAACCTTGTATCACAATATTTTCAATAGAAAATTGTAGTTACCCCAATATATAAGTACCATTGGTACAACTTTACAATATCTCTTAAAGACATTAATTTTTGGTTCATTAACTTAATAGTTGGCTAGACCCATTGATTAGTTTTCTTCCTTATCAGTTGCACTGAATTTTCTGATGTTATGAGTGTTAGCATTTTAATTCCAGTGTTCAGAAGGTGGAGACAAGCAGATTCAAAGTCATCACTGGCAGAAATTCTAACCTGATCCGTAAGTTCTTGGTCAATGAAAGTCCCTATCTCAAAATTCATGGTTGATTACACCTAAGAAATGACACCTGAAGTTGACACTACCCTCCACAACCACCCCCCACACACACAAACACACATACACATATGAGAGAACCATATTATGTCTCCCTAGTTCTTTATCAAATCTCTTTTCTAACTTATCTCAATATTATTTTCTAGGTTTATCTCTCCATTTTTATTCATCCATGCAATCACACTCTTAGATTTGCTTTCTAGCCAACCATGAGAATATTCTAACTCTTCTCGTTGCTTCCTTTCTTACCTCCTGAACCTATTCTTCACAAGGCAGCTGGAGTAATACATTTCATTTTCACTTGATTTCAGTAGATCAGCTTCTGGACATGCTACTAAGTATCTGAGTACAGACTCTTCTGCTCTGGCTTCTTGTATTTTATATTTATGGTTGTGAGCCTAGCCTTTAATGGCTGAGCCATCTCTCCAGCCCGGCTTCTTGTATCTTAAAGCTCTTCAGCTTCACTAGCTTCTTTCCTTTTTAGGAAGTATCCATCATGACCCAGCTTCTTTTCACTGCTTTGAGATTGATGCAAATGCTTCAAGCCCATTGCATGGCTGAGGTATTTGTCCTAAGTGGCTACAACACACACCTGACTTAATAAACTGACAGAAATAAATGTGACTTGGGCTCAGAGTTTTAAAAGTTTAGGTTTTTAATTGGTTGGATTTTTTTCTTTGGGTCTTTCATGGTACAGCATGGTGGATGTATATGGAAAATCAATTCAGAGCCTGTGGTCAGGACATGGAAGAGATAAAGACAAAAAAAGTAGGGTCTCTTTCAACTTCAAGAAGACACTTCAAGTGATCTGAATACCCTCCATTAAGTCTTATTTCCTTGATGTCCTCTCACTTTACAATAGCATCTTGCTTGGAGTCAAGCAAACAATATCAGTGGCCTCTTCTCCCATTTCATCTTTCAGTAGTTTTCTGGAGTAGTATTCTCCTACTCCAATATTCTACAACTATTTTAGCATGAATATTTTATTTTAAGCAAGTCTAAATTTTACATTTATTCGTACACTGCCATTTTCTGTTCATAGTATTGAACTGAATGCTTGCAGAAGAAAGGTGTTTTTTTTTTTTTAATTTTTGTTTGTTTGGTTTGCTTTTGGAGACAGTGTTTCTCTGTGTATCCCTAACTGACCTAAAATTCTCTCTTTAGATCAAGCTGTCTTCAAAATCAGAGAGCCCAAGTGCTGGGATTAAAGGAGTGTGCCATAACTCCACACTGCCCAGTGAAGCAAGTTTTTTTAACTGCCTTATTTACTATTAATTTCAGTCATTATCCAAAATTATTATAAGGTATAAAATAGGAGAAATAATGGAAAAAAATTATATTAACCCCATCTAGCATAATATCTACTGCATACCATTTTCATAGTAAATATATCATATTGACTAAGTAACTTAGTATCATTTGGTACAGACCTAATAAATAATATTTTAGCTTTTTTAGACTACTGACAAGTGTAAGCAACTGAAATAATATAGACTCTATAGGTCTCTAATTAAAGCAGTATCTTATTTATGTGACTACTTTGAAAATATGTAAGCTTAAGGGTCCTTCTTAAGGTGCAGACCACAGTGAGTATGGCATCTGCTCCTCATCTGTTTTGAAAAGCAAACTGTGGGCATCATGAAACATACACATATAAACTGTCTAGTATACTGTGGGCCATTATTGAAAGTCAATGTCGATATCAGCCTTTGTAACACTCATACCACAAGCATCACTCTGATAACTGACTTTACAGGAGAGAGATATATACCAAGGTAGATCACAAATGAACCTAACTCTAAGCCAGTCCATATACATTAAAGAATTCACAATAAACATTTGAGACAAATCACTTGCCTTAACAGTGGTCTGTTTCATAACAATGGATTAACAAAAACAGCGATGAGTGACAAAAATAAAAATAAAATAAAACTGTTTGGCTGAGGTTTATTATGGTTGGCTTACCATTATATCATAAAAGCCCAAGTTTATCTAAAACAGGTCAAGATGCCCTACATGGATCTCATTCAACTATCTATCCAATCATTTTCTTTTCTACCCTTTAGTCATTTAATCCATCCTTATATCCATCCACTCCCACCCTGGCGACTCATTTAACACGTATGGAGATCCTACTCAAAATTTTTTGCCAGAACATGAGAATATAGCACTGAATAAAATAAGTTATGCTTCGCAAAAGAAATCTAACAGGAAAAGTTTATTTTTCAAACACCTGAAGGTAAAATTTTAGAGCCAAAATAATGGATGGTGCTGTTTTATCTTGTTTTCCTTTGATAATTTTTGAAAAACGTTGTTATTACTAGCCCCAAATAGCCAAACTCACTTTCTTTTTCTTCTATATACCAAATAAAGCAAGACTTGTCTAAAAATTGGGAACATATTGAAAGAGGTATGTTTCTCATAGCTGATGGATGGAGGAGGAAGTATGACTTTTCAAAGAAAGAGCAGTATAACTGAAAAGACTTGTAAAATGTATATACTACCTACTTTTCAACTATCAGTCTTTCAAAGGATACAGGCATAGGCAGGAGAATGGAGTCAGAGAAATCTGGAGAATTGTTGTGTGGTTGGCTGTGGAACCAACAGATTTCCTATGCTTGTGCTTGGCAATTGATTTGTTCATTTGAGTGATGTAGGCTATATAATATAGTTAGTACTAATTAGAGGGCCATATTAGATTATATATATTTTTTAATCCCAGAAGTTCTTCATTTCATTTGCATCATTACTATAGGTGTGGCACCACTACAGTGCTAATGATGGTAGTATAAAGTATTACAGTATATGGTGAGCATTTTTTCCATCTTACTAGTGGTTTTCCTGTTAGCATGTTTATGTTTGGCAGTCAGACCTTCTGCGTGCAGTTTAATCATGAAAAATTCATAAGTTTCTCAAGTTTTCTTCAAAAGCACTACCTGATCTGTCAAAACACATTAAAATATGTCAAAATGCCTTTCCATTATGGCCTTGTTTGGGGTTCTGGGGCTTCATAACTCCATTCTACTGAGAACGATGTGAAAGAATCATGTGTAAGTTGCTGCATGGACAAGTAGAATCCTTGATAGTGAGCACAGTGACCATAAACTCAGCAACAGCTCAATAATTCATACTGTAAATTATGGATATGCACACTCAGACCTTACAGAAAAACATGGGATTTGTAAAGGTTAAATTAAAATCACCATGCTTTTAAATTATTTAGCACAAAATTATACAGATTATCCCTTCTCAGCTAAAATTTAATTTCAAGGCACATTGCAAGCAGTAAAATCGTCTCTACTCAAGACACACTTCCCTTTTAATATGATGGGACCTCTATTGAATTCAGAGGACTCTTTATCAACTAAGACCTAGCCTAAATTGCCAGATAGATGATAATCACATTCTAAATTCATTCAATTCTCCACCAATGTGAAATAAGGAATAATGGTGACTAAAGCCAATTTGGGTTCTAAATAATTTTCACTCTGTTATTGAATCTGACTTTGAATCTCAGTGCCTCTTCCTCACTCCCACGGGTTTCATCATGGCACAGATGTCATTATCCATTCAGTTAGTTTTGTCTCCTAGTAGAAGAAATTTTTAATAAGACAGAAAATTATTTTTTCAGTGTTTATATAATTTTATACTGTCTGGCAATAGGTGTTACATAAGTGAATAAAAATAAATTTACAATGTTTGTTGCATTAAGGATGCTATAATTAAATGATCATGATAGAAAAAACACAGCAGGAACAAGATAAACATTAACTTTCTCATCTAAATGTGTCACTGTACAGCAGAGGAGCTATTCAGGCTTTTTACTCTGTATTGCTTTGTGTTGAGGAGGCAACCATAGCCTCTCTCTGGGTCTTACATCATGGTATCAAACTACAAGTGCACTTGTCTCCATGAGATCTAGAAGAGTCAGTAGACAGATTTCCAAGGCCAACTATAGACAGTTTGATTTTTGCCTTGTTTCAGTTTTGCATATTCTTGCAAGTAGTGTGTGATATAAAGCATTTCCCATCCCTGGCAGTCTCAGATAGATTTAAAATTTAAGAAAATAACCAAGAAGACAAAATGTCTTTAGCCTCCAAGGTCACTGTATATTCTAAAGACATTCCAGATTTTCAAAACCTGTACTTGGACACTTGGAATTTTGAACTCCATAAAGGCGATTTCCTTTAGGCCTGGAAGGATTAGGCTTTGTAAACTGCAGGTGAAATGTTTTAAGAATAACAAGGGTTAACAAATGCGTTGTACTTGCTAGTTTATTCTCCAGACAAATCTGCCAAAAAAAAAAGAAAGAATATTTTTACTTTCATAACAAATGAGAGTAGTTGGAAAAAGACTGATATTGACAGACCAAACAAGCCTCTGAAAATGGAGACTGCACTCCTGGTTTCTGTCATGTCCTGCTCTCTTCAGATTTTGTTTATCCTTACTTTCAACTCTTGCATTCCTATCATGCCTTCAAACTACAGGCAAGATTTTTGAGAGAATATTTCCAAAATGGACAACATTCAGTCAGGCTTCTTCTATGTCCAGTTGAGTGATTATTCATCAAGTGGTGGGACCTTTCTATCTGCATGATCTTACAAACAATCCTTAATTTTCTTTTTGATAGGAGGGAACAATAATAAATCACACTAAGTGAAACAAGATACATGGCACTTGCATAGTACATAACAACCAAAGCTCTGTGACATAGACAACACCTCTCTGCAATTCCAAACCAAGCTGGAACTATACTGAGATTCTGGGGCCCTTCATTCCATTATTCAGGTGCCGTCCCTGGAAAAGCCTCTTTATTACCAGGAACATTGGCACTTTTCTCCATTTTTGTCTTTCCTGATTCATCATGCCCCCTAAATAGTTTTCTTTGCTGTATAGTGATTTATTTTCTGTGAAAATTTAGCATTGCTTTAGCAAACACATAAAATTATCCCCAGTGGATACTTTCTGTTAAAACCATTTGTTTCATAAAAAGCAAGCAATGAAGTTTCTAAAATGGGCTGTAACTGTCTTGGAGGTACTAAACATCTTTAGAGACAAATTATAGAAAAAAATAAACACATGTCATTTGAGGGCCCAAAAGATGAATTATATTACTGTTATAAAATGCATCCTGAGAAGAATCTACATATAATTTTATGAAAGCAACAACAAAAGAGCATGGTACCTGTGGCCTCAGGGACAATTTTCCCACTGAGTGCTTAACAGCTCCAACCTTCTGATTATCCACTTGAAATAGTTTCTTGGAAATAAACCTAAAGTATTTTAGAGGCATTTTGAAGTCTGTTGGATCTGATTTTATTATGTGCTTTAATATTTAATATTTATTATTACATTTTTATTTTACTTTCATCTATTGATTTCCCCTATTACAAAAGTATCACAGCATCTCAAAAAGAAATAAGAATTCCCTATAAATTATAAACAACAAGGAAAGTCTCTAATAATCTCAATGTTTGGAAAAGATATTGTTTGCATATTTATAAACATGTTTGCATATAAATATAAGTACTATGTGAAAGTATATGTGTGCATGCCTGCTAGCCTGATGGCAAGCCTACAATCTCAACTACTTGGAGATCTGAGACAAGAAGATCAAAAGTTCAAGACCAGCTTTTGATCAATTCCCAATATTTCAAGAAAAAATTATCATGGATTTATTATGTTTTTGATTTGGTAACATAATTGTTTTACAAAAATAAATTACATTTATGATACATTTATGATAAATTATGAAAATAAGAAGAAAAAATAAGTTTGAAATATGTAAGATAAAAATATACAATTCTAGAAGTTGTGAATTCCTGTCAGAAAAATTAGCCAAGTACTAAAATGTAGGAAAATAAATCATTACTCTAAGGAGAAATTTTTTTTGAATGCTGAGTTGAGTGAAGAAGAGTGAAGCTGGATGCAAATGTGGAGTGCAATGGACATAGAGTGAGGTAGTACCTTATAGTTAGTTGTATGGATTACACTTACTTTGACAAACCTGGGGAAACTGAGACAGTGATATGCTTTGGTACTTGGGCATTCTTGACTGTGGTGTTATTGATATTTTCAGTCAGGTACTTCTTTGCTATAGGGGCTGATCATTACATTGTAGTTGGTTGCTGGAGCCTCTGCCCTCTGTATATCTGATGAAAGTAAAACCGTCCACAGTTACAGGAATAAAAGCGTGTCCTTTGTGTGTTAGATCTAACTGAGTCAAAGACCAATTTCCTCCTCCACCTACAAGGGTATTTCTGATCTTAGCAGGCAGCCACCTTTTCACCACATAATAACAAGCCTTAGAAGATACTACATAGTATAGTTCAGAGAAAGATTGAGGATTCGACATGCTTGATTAATTAGTGGCTTAATCAAGCAATAATTAATCTGACATATTGTCTCATTTATTCAAATGGATGGAATGATGATAAGGGAAGACATAATGCAAAGTGGAAAATCAGCAAGGAAAGCACCTGGAGAACAGACTATGTTGGTGAACGTGGTGATCTGGGAATTAGTGTCTTCAAATTATGTCTATGGTTCATAACATTGTGAAGAATATAATTGTTAAGATATCTTTGGAACTAGAAAAGACAGAATTTTATTCAATACTTCAGTCTAATTATCAGCTTATTTCTTTATTTCATTGTCAGTCCTCACCATTGTTCTCCATGTTTTATATAAAGATGAAAACATAGGTACTGTGCAATGTATTGGTATTATGACAAATACTATTGTATGAAAAATGCAGTAAAAACACAGTTTGGAATAGAATTAGAACAAATGTCTTTCAGAGTTATAAAACAGTATTCTTCGTTAACTATAGCAAAGGCATGCACTTGGAAAATAAAAGTTTGAAGGCTACTGAGATAGCTCAGTGGGTGCATATATGAAGATTATTAGGCTGAATTCCTTCTGTTAAGCCATATGGTGAATGGGGGGATAAAACTCCCACAGGTTGTATTATGTATTATGATGACACACTCTGCATCACACACACACACTTATATATAAACAAATAAATAAATGTTTTTCAAAAAGTTAAAGCAACAATCGATAACACAAGAAAATCTGTTTATAATGTTGTCGTTTAAAGGGATATTTAGAAATGCTACAGAAATAAACTTCACTCAAAGAAGTAGGTTACTGGGCCTAGGCGAAGTGGAGGGAGGGGAAACTGTGGTCAGGATATATTTTATGGGAGAAAAATCTACTTTCAATAGAAAAAATTATTTTAATTTAAAAAAATGAAAGACCAATGGAGAAAGTAAGAGAATTAATGTAGGTAAATAAAATTGCAATGTTTCTCTTCCTCTTCAAAAGAAAAAGAAAAAAGTAGGTTAAATATATAATGTCATAAAGGAAATTCTCTATTTTATTAAACACTCCATGAAATATAGCAATATATTACTAAATAACATTTCATAATAACCTGAATAGGCATAGGATTTAATAGAGAATATGTAACATCTTCTTGACATCCAAAAGAAAACCACTAATAGAAATTATGTGCTAAGGATGCTGAGTATAACTAAATTAATTACGCTATAAAACCTACCATCTTTAACTATATTATCTATATCTACTGATTATAAATAGATAATATGTATCAAAATTTCAGTTAGAGATATAATAAATTAGTATAATTAAAATATGAAAATAAAATACCCTATTTATTATATATTTTGGTACTTATGTAAGTACATTTTTATTGGATCATTTCCTAAAACTGAAATTTCTTATTTAGAAGATAATATATGTTGCCTTGTAATTTGTAATGACTTTTAAGTTTATTATGCTAATTTGCATTTTTATCAATAATAGAAAATCTGGAGGGGAAAAATAGTGTCTACAGAGAAAGTTAAAGGCTACTCTCAGTAATTTAATTTTTTTTCAAATTTTAAAAAGTTCAAAGGTTCTATTTGGTTAGCATGCATGAGGCCCTGTAGCCAATTCCCAGTACCTCAACCAAATAAATAAAAATAAAGTTATAGAGTAATTGCACAAATTCTACATGATATTATTAATGAAAATTCAGGGCCAGATATTGGGAAAAAGCAGAAAGATCACAGGCAATATTTACATCAATAATGTCCAGTTCATTAACAATTGACAAATTCAGAGAAAATATTATTTATCTAATCTTGATGAGTCCAAAGGATTGTAACTAATTCACTTTCTATTTCTTTTTATCAAGAAGTTTCTCATGTTTGAATAAAGTCTGTGTTATTTTTAATGATATCCATAGCTTTTCCTTCAGAAAGAAAAGGGAAACCCTTCTCAAATCCTAACTTTAAGGAGGAGGTTCCCTTTCTAAACTTTATCAATTTTGTTTTATAGTTGCTCCTGAGTTTTAGTTCTTTCTTCTATAGTTTTTCTATCATCTAGAGAGGTATGACTTTATTAAATATGCTTTAAGTTTTTTAATGCTCTGAAAAAGATGTTTCCTCCAAGATGGCAAGATAAGACTAAACTTCATTTTATAGTGCTTGGGAGTGCCTCCTCAATGTGTTTTTGGAAGGCAAAATGTTACCTATTTTTTTAGATTATTTTTTAGCAAAAACATTGTTTGTAGGAGTGCCTGTTTACAGTGTCTTTTTAGGTGACCTTGTTGTCCACAGTTAAAATATTTGATATTTATTTTTTCTTCAAACTTCTATAAATAACTTATCTCACCCAAGCATTATCATAGTTATGAGATTCCATATTAATGTATCCTGAGTCTATTCATTCTAGGGTGTGGATCTTACATTTAACAGACCAATTATCTTTTTGTTTGGTGAGTTGGCATTTTTAAAAGCCAGACATTTGATTATTATTTGCCTACCTTCTGAGTTTGTTACCTTTCTATTTACTTCTAAAGTCTGTCATTTAATAAATATGTAAAGGATTTTTCTGGGCTTTGGATCACCTTTGTAAATACTCAGTTTTCTTTCTTCCTTCTTCAATTCTATCCCAAGTATACAAGGCTGCCTCCCATTAGGCATAAATACTGGGTGTGACCATCATATAAATATTGAATTTCTACATTAGTAAAATCTCCCATCTAAAGAAGTTGCTTTTGGGAGATTTCAGTACCTTTACCCCTACTAATTTGTTCAATGGTCTTAACTTCATTCTTCTACCAAGTCCTTCATTGTAAGTTTAAACCAGACTTTAAAACCATTATAACTATATCTGTCCAGTGTTTCGGGTAATCCTATTAAAAGTCTACCATAAGTTTAAGATCTGCTTTGTAAGAGGTGAGTGCATGTCATATGAGACTACTACTTCATTGAATTTCCTCAAATCTAGCATTTGTACCAAAGTCCATTCATTCAGCTCTTACAGTGTCTGGGATATTTCTGTCACTTGACAATTCCTATAAGGTTAATGGATAAATTAAAGTTGCTTGAAAGTTTTAGACTGTTTCTCTGTAACCTTATAAGGCAATGTTGAGATTGGTTCTTTAAAATTTCTGTCTGAGTCTGACATCTCTATAATCATTAAAACGAGGTTGTCTAAAATTTGTATCTTGTCACTTATATCAATCAAATTGACACCCATATAAACCAATGTTTTTAGGGCTAAAAAATTCTCAAACAAATAATATTTATAATAGACATTAAATTAAACTTATCAGCATTAATTATCCTCTTCTTTAATAATTCCACTTTTAAGCTGTCTAGAATATTATCAAACAAAGATCAAATTCTTTTCATCTTAATATTATTTCTCATTTTTAATAAGAAAAAAAATAATCTTTCTATAGGTCTTAAACAAATCCCCCATTTTAAGAAATCCTAATTTATTCACCAAATCTAACAATGACTATTTGGATGAAGGTGAAGTGAGGTAGTTACCTAGTGTGGCAGCAGCTACAGAAGGGAGTTTAGAGAAACGCACATCCCACAGGGAAAGGAAAGCCACTATCTAAAAATTTCCCCCAGGGGAACATGGGAAAAACAAAACAAAAAAAAAACTTGTAGCAGGAACTGTCTAAAAAGCAGAGCTGACTGAAGGCTAATTCTGAACAAAAACCCTAGCTAGCCAGGAAGTGACTCCTGCCACATGTACCTAAATAGCTTTTCTGTGAATTCATGCCTCCAAAGCTAGGTGCCATATATTACAAAAATTCTACTTGGTGTTATTAATAAAAATCCAAGGCTAGATATTGTGAAAAAGCCAAAAGAACAGAAAGATAGGAAACAAGCCACAGCCATCATTCACTGAGTCAACACCTCAGAAATCCTCAGACTGATTACCTGTCAGTCCTCAGCCTAAAGGAAGCACAAGCCAAGGGAAGAGCTCCTGCCTCCTCTAGCCTTTTCTTTCTTTCTCAGCCCAGCTATCTCACTTATTTGTTCAAATTTTCTAGTGCTAGGATAAAAGAGTATGCCACCACCAACTGGTTCTATTTGACCTTGAATTCACAGAAATCTAGAGGATTTCTGCTTCTCCTAGTAATGAGATTAAGGTTGTGGGTCACAACTCCCTGACCTTCATGGCTAAATGTGTAGGTGTCTCCGTCCTCTAATATTTCAGGCAAATTTTAATAGATATCCAATATACCACCAAATAGAGTGATTAGCAATTTGATCAAACACATATGCAAAAGTTTCAAAAGTCCACCAAATAACTCTGTATTTATAAATATACAGCAATGAGGTACTTATATATACATACACACACACACATATATATATATATATATATATATATATATACCATCTGTATGATAAACATTAAAAGACGACCAAATTAATAAAATTTAATAGTTTGTTTCTTTGGAAGAAAATCTCATTGTGCATCTGGAGAGGTAAAAATAAATACTTTTAAAGATATTTATAGGATTTACCTACACTCTAAAGACAAAGACTATATACAATGGTTTGTAAATATATCATCAGCATCTTATTATTTACATGTTTATGTTCATTTTACATTTATAACACATTTTAAGTGTTAACATTGATAACATTAAAGTTATCTGAGAGAGGTACAAAGTACACCATGATAGCATGAGTTGGAAATGTTCTGCTGGCTGAGACATGCCAGAGTTGCAATTTATCCCGGCTGGAGTCTTGTGGAATCTAGAAAATCTGCAGGCTGGAACCTGGTTCCACTGTTCTTAGTTGTCTTTAGATAGGGTAAGTCATTTCACCTTTCCATTCCTCTCATTGGGCAGTTGGTAGAGTTACTTATTGTGTATACAACACATGACTGCAATAAAACCAGGAGGAATTAAATATGTAAAACACACAAAAGATTTTAGAAACATATCAGTACAAAAGAAACACTACTTAATAATTTCTTCATTCTAATTTCCCAGTGTCAGCAACAGTTTCTTCAAGAAGAACATGTCTTTAGAAGCAGATGTTAGCATCTCCTAGATAGTCGACAAAATAAAACAAGAGTTTTTATCTCTTCAAAAATATCTATTATGTATGCATGAATATGCCTTATGTATATGTAAATATGTGTTTTCCTTTATTCCTATCTTACTGTGGTTGTTATTCAATAGGCACAAAGTCAATGACAAAATGTCACAAATTAGATTAAGCTTTTATTTTTAGTCATGTTGAGTAGCATCATTACCCTTTCTCCACAGAAAGATTCTGTTGCAGGAGAAAAATTAATTATTCAAATTTAATGACTAATTATAAGCCTCAGAGGTTACATCTTGCTTTCATAAAAAGACAATGAAGTAAGCAGCATAGAGGACCAGTGACATTGCATAAACATGATTCAGAACAGCTTCAGAAGTTTAGTTTCATGTTTATTCAAGGACTGGTATGTATACTGTTTTTAACCAAATTTTTCTTTATCTTTGTTCTAGTACTGTTTCTAATTATTGTCAGGAATAAGGTTTTAGATTTTATAAATACAACAAATGCTTAGACAATATAATCAACCCTATTGTAATGTGAAGATATTTGAAAATTTATTTTTATTTATTAGTAACTTTTACAGAGGAGTAAATCATTCACAGTTGTTTCAGTTTTGAAAAGTTATATACACAGAAACTAGAGTATGAAAGTAGTTACTTCACTTACACACACATCACATTCAATAATGGAAGGAAAAGTCAGGAACTCAAGTACTCCAGGGACCTGGAAGCAGAAATTGATGCAGAGGGCATAAGAAGAGTGTGTTTTACTCACTTGCACTTTATGGCACTGTTATTGCAACCAGGACAACCTACACATGATTTGAACAACACTTAGCAACCTAGATCTTTCCACCTTAACCATCAATCTAGAAAATACATCACAGTCTTGACCTTAATGGGAACATTTTTTTCAATTGAGCATCTCTCCTCCAAACTGACTCTAGCTTGCATTAAGCTAATATAAAACTATCTGGTACAACAGTATGTAACAATTTACCTTTACTCTGGCTAATAGCAATTTCAGCTAAATATTGAGTGTCTTATAGGGTAAAATAGGCATACTTAGTGTTTAATATTTTATTTTAATAGTTTTAGTTAAAAATAATTATTTCTTGCACAAACACCATATATCTTATGCTTGAAGGACCCGGGGATAAATGGTGAACCTTTATTTCTTAGCATGTAGCTTTTACTGCATTTTAGAAAAAATAAAAGAAATACCAATGCAGATATTTTTATTTGTGATAAGTGGCCTACAGAGAATTTTCTGTTAGACAAAGACATTGAGTGAAGTGAGAGACAAGACCTGTCTGGAGCACTTATGGAAACTTCCTTTTCTCTCATTAAGACAAATTTTAGTGTAAGTAAAAACAGCTAAAAAAAAAAAAAAAACCAAAGTACACAAGCACACACACACACACACACACACACCCCACAAAAATCAAAAATTGCGCTTAGGGACTCTTACTTTACAAGATTGATGCATAATATAAGTCAAGTTTATACAGTTATTTTTGCCTGCTTTCTAAGATTCCATTAAACTGGCTTAAATATATTAGTTGAAATAATGAACAGAAATAAGCTAACAATAAATAATAAAATATGTAAATAAGTTCTAAATAACCATGACATTGTGATGATATATTTATATATGAAAATAATAGAATTGTAAATTAATCAAATACTTCACGATAAAGTTATTTTAGAAGCAGTGAAAGTAGATACATCACTAAAATATTAAATATGAGACCAAAATTGAAATAAAATTCTGTTTTGCAGCTGAAAAGAATCTTAAGCACAATGGTTTTTTTAAAGTAAATTATGACAGTCTAAAAATTATTATTTATTATTCTTTCCAAACAATAGAAGAAAGAATATACCTTCTCCTTCATAAAATAACTAAAATAAAAATCATTTAGATATCAATGGATTAAGGTAGAGGGCATAGGGTGGATTGAAAAGAACATTTAATGTTCTGCTCTTGTAAATAATTCCTGACTTGATGCATCTAAATGTGCTGAGGGTAAATTTTCATAAAGCTGGTAACTACACAGTCTAGTAAAACTAAAGGAGCATCCTATGATCATTTCATTCAAATATCCATTCAACTTTGCCATTCTGTGATTTTTTTTACCTATAACAGAATGGGATACTATCTGAAAATGCAGATATAGGGCCAGTCAGAAAAAAAATTGTTTCCTTCTGAATTTTAAAAAATTATCTTAATAACTCTTATTAATTATGAAGACCAAGATTTATGCATAAAACTCTAATGAAAAGTGCACCAAAAGATCAATTTGTTGAGAATGAAAGATAGATTCAATGACGTGTTCCATTTATTACAAAAAAGTAGCAATTTTATAATATTACATGAATACTTTAAATTGAATATTTTATTTGACTTTTAAAATCACAAGGTTTTTTAATAACTTGTAAATAATATTAACAAATGAGACAGTTTCTTCCCCTCATGAAGAAACTGGGACACAATGAGATTTATCAAAGTTTAAAGAGCCACTTAGAATTTGTACTTAAGTATGTCTTGTTAGTTACATTTCTGTATAGTATCTCCAATAAAAAATCAGAGCACAAACATAATAGAACAGATTGCAATATAGAAAGCAAAAAGCAAAACTTCAGTAAATAGGAGATCAGTATCAAATGATCTATTAAGAAAATCTGAAAAAAATCTTTATATCATAGAATCTGCTAGGAGTTATCAAAGAATTGATATTGTGGTTTGAAAAGAAAGTGAACTTGCTATTTTAGCATATTGAGTTTACAAAAAAAAAGGCAAATGATGGGGTCTACAACAAAATACTTGCAAGAAAGTTGTTCTAACAACTTGTCCTGCCCAGAGACTTAGAAGAGTAAATGGTGCACTCAGGAAACAGGGGTAGAACTAATACACAATATTCTCTACACAAATCACAAGTATGTTAGATAATTAGCATAACTGAAAAAAATCTTAAAAGTGGATTATATTGAACCACCCTATTAGTAATGTGAGACCACAAAATGAAATTCTCCCCAGAAAAAAAAAATAATGTTGTTTTTGTCTTGTCTAGGTGAGCTGTCCAATGTCATGTCAATTTGACCGGAACAAGAATTATCGGAGACAAGGGAAGCTCAATGAAGAAGTTGCCTCCACAGAAGCAGGCTGTAGAGACCCTTGCAGTAAAACTTTATCTATGAGTTTTTTCTAGAAATATAGAAATGTGATGCCATTGATCATTTTCTTCATACTGTTTGTTCTTCAGAATAAAAACGCCCCTTCTCAAATGATACCTTTGGGCAAAGTGGTTGAATAAAGGATTTTGCCAAACTAGATGACCTGAATTCGATTCCTGGGATCTAAATGATAGAAGAAGAGAAATGACTTCTGAAAGCAGTCCTTGGACTGTCCTTAGGGGTTCTGAGGCACATGTGAGAGATCATAAACACACACATACACACAGAATAAATACATACATACATTTAAATGCATGCTTGCATGCATATATGCATACATAAAAACATACAAATATACATACATAAATTAAATCAAGTGACTCAGTCCTTGGTTTTAAATTGTTTCTGAGTGAAAAGTTCAATAAATTATTTGGCATCTTATATTACCAAAAAGAAAATTCAAAATGTAAATTATTGTATTTCCCAGTCTTTTATTACTTAATATCTAAGTTCATAATAGTTTTTATTTTGAAAAAAACTATTCAACCTATTTCAAAGTAGAAAAGAATTCACTGATGTTTAGTTTTTAATTCAAATCAATCCTGTTTTTCTAATGAGCATTTCCCTGTATTTATTTTTTTTATCTTGTCAGAATTAAAGGGTAAATGGGAAGAAGTCTACCTTAAACATAGGCAGTTCTTTCTTTCTTCACTTTCCAGTCCTGAGAAACTGTACACTAATATTCTTTCTTTTTGGCACAAAGTCCAAAATTTATTGAATGCAATAAAGAGAGAATAAAGTAGGAGAGAGAATTATAGACTGGGCTCTCACTTTCTAGCTTTGTTGCTATAGACAGCCATGAATACCTTAAGCTTGCCTCAATGTCTCCTGGATTAACAGGATTCAGTGAGAAAACACTTGTGATACCTGAGTAGTTCTAAGATTCTAGGTAACTTTGAGCACTGCTCTCTAAGTGTGTGATTTTTTTATTGGTTGATTTTGTTTTTTGATTATTTAAGGCATATAATGAATTCTAATTACTTCTCCATTCTTATCTCCCTCTCACATTGTTCATCATATACTCCTGTCCGTACCAGACTCTTTTCTACATTCATGATTTTTGGATCTATTTTTGCAACCCATTTATTTTAACCAGTTCTATGCAATCAACTAGAACTGTGCATTAGAACTGTGTCTCTAATGTATACTCAACTCATGGAAATGACTCTTCTACTCCTGAATCCATCAGATGCAAATAGTTTGGCAGAACTGATTAGAGTACTATAAATTCCATCACCATTCTGTGGATGGGCATATTATCTAGGCCTCATGCAGCTATGACTGCACCAGCTATGTCTTCCCAAAAAGATTGTATTTCAGTCTGCTCCTATCTTGTAGATCTTACATTATTTCTATTCTCTCTTTAACATTTTTTTTTCTTTTTTTAATAATTTATTTACTTGTATTTTATGTACGTAGATGTTCTGCCTGCATGTATGTGTTTGAGTTTTGGACCCTAGAACAGGAGTTATAGACAGTTATGGGCTGCTATATGGCTGCTAGGAATTGAACTCAGGTTCTCCGGAAGAGTAGGTAGTGCTCTTAATCACTGAGCCATCTCTCCAGTTCCCCTCTTCTTATTGTTTTCTAAACAATAGCAGAATTGTTTAGTATGGGCACTCCTTTGTCCTCAGCACCTTGCATAGCCATGACTCTGCATTTTATCACTATTATCACTGCAAAAAGAGGCTTCTCTGATTAAGACTTAGAATTGAATATTCAATAGGTATAAATATAAATATTCAAATACAGTTTGAGAGCATAAAAATCTAGTAAAATAACAATGATAGGTTCCTCCCTAGGGCCAAGAGCTCCCCCAGTATTGATTATTGACTAGATTTACATACTAGGTATGAATTTCTTTCCGTGTATTATGATTGAACTCTAATTGAACACAGTTGGTTTACCCTACAATAGACATGCCACTGATGCCCATGTGGGCTCATCTTGCTGGCAGGGTGATCACTTAGTTTATAGGGTTTGCACCTGAGTAAGATAATTGGTGCCTTTTCTCCTCAGCAGCCTACATAGCATTTTCCAAGATCATGACGGCTAGCTATCAAGGAAGAAGCTTCTACCTCTATATATAATGAAATAAGATATACAGTGTGTCATCAGCAATTAAATCTTACTATTACGTTCATTTAGTGGTCTACAAAGAAAAATATCAAAAGTCTGCATTCTTGGGTGCTAAACAAGAGAAATTTATTCTAATCAGTTTAAAATTGTATTTGTGTGTGTGTGTGTATCCTGAGTTTCCTACTGAAGGCCTTGTTCTTACTAAGAAAGTATTCTACCACTGTTAAATCCTCAACCCCAAATACTAGTTTTAAAAAATAGGAATCAACATATCTGCCTGTCACAGAAAATTAAAAATATAAAGTTACCCAGTCATTTTATTCTGATTACAGTTATTAAACATTTTTGCTTAGCAAATGTTCTCTGTCATGGAGAATTTTTCATAATTATAACTTTACCCAACATAGTGGGCCACTGATGATTGAGTGCCATTTTAAAAGAGGCTGTTTGTACAACGAAGCCTCGTTGATTGCTGTTTTCACTAACTTTTCAACATGCTAATATTATTTTCTCTGTTTTGATATTTCAATAATCCACTATGTAATAAAATCTGTACATACAGATTGACAATGTCACTTTATTATTTCCAGTGTAATGTGCTTGTAGCTAAGAGAATCTGCACATAATTTTCATTCTTCCAAAGCAGCAGTGGCTTGTATAATCTCAGCAATGGCTAATAGGGCAGCACCCTGTATTATAGGAAGGTTACATTGTGGTATAATTTTAAGTTTGTATTATATGTGTTCCTGAATCATATGATGATTTTGTTATTATTCCTAAAATTTTATACTTGTTACTAATTGCTACATCCAACCCTCATTATTAAGTTGTTTCCAGGTAGTATATTCCTGAGAAGGGAGGAAAGCTTTTTCTTTTTACTTTTTTTTAAATATATATTTATTATTTGGTCATTTACATCATGCACCCCATCAAACTCAGTTATCAGACCTCTCAGATTCATGCCTACTCTTATGATCTCCTCATTTACAAAACCGCCCATTCATGCTGCTCATTTACTTACTGGAGCATAATTAAACTCCCTGTGGCCAAGAAAGCAAGTGATTTCTTATCTCCGCTTTGTGGGGCATTTCACATAATATGAGAAGCAGAAGGGGGGCATAGTCAAAGATCTAAGATGGGAAGGACCAAATGCCAAGACAAATAATGATAATTTGATTACTTCCTATTACTGTAAATATTTCATTAGAATTTCTTAATTACAGCTGCAACCCTGCTTTTCAGTTTTCAAGGCAAAGGGCAGAAAACAGCCATTAAATGCAGGGACACATCTCTGCAAAATGGAAATTTTCATTTGACCTCATTGCACAAAAATGACTTCTGGAATTTTTTTCCACTCAATTAGAATGTCTGTGTTTAGAAATCTGGCTATGGATGAGTCTGCAAAATCGTGCTCTAAGAGTGACATCCCACAATCAGTAGACAGACAACATAAACGGTCAAATGTGTTACTCATCCTCCTTCCATTCAGCTCCCCACCTTCCTCTTCCTCTATTTACTAGTTATTCTTTTTTTTATAAGTCTATATGTTTTTTTAATTTATTTTTGAATAAAGCCTCATTTTTTAATCCATGTATCCCCTTGTTCAAACTCCATTCTCCCTCTTTCCCCTCCCAGTCACTTTCTTTTCCTCATCTACTCATCTCCTCCCCAGCAAGAGTAAGAGGTCCCAAGATCCCAAGGTGGCTTGATTCAACATCCACTCCAGGCAGATCTGCTTTACTCACTCCAACATCAAGATTGGGTCGGGACCTGTGCTCTCTGCCGCGTCCAGCGCACTCTGGAGCAGGGGCAGCTGAACTCTGCACCTGGCCACACCCACAGCCCCTGCTGCTCAGGGAATCTACTAGGAGCCCTACTGCGACCCTGAACTGAGTGAACTGAGCAAACCAACTGCAGGGGTCTCTGAGGGGCGGATTCGAACCCTGACCAGAGGTGAGGAGGGCTCGGCGGGCCTCAGCGCCTGTAT